>JAJJMA010157127.1:3346-14390 GCA_023529015.1 Papaver nudicaule | reverse complement strand
GGTGTTCTACGTGGCCGCGAGTCTCTTTCTGGAAGAACGAGGGACTCACCTGTTGCTGGATTCATAAGTAATATAGGATCTTGTGCGCAGTCGTGAAAATCATATAGACACACAAGACCGTTGCAAGATCCAACTATTGGGTTTAAAGTAAACTTGGTACTTCCATTAACCGGGTGATTTTTGAAATTGTTCGCCATTAATGTTGAGTAGTCTTCTTCTCGTAGTCGTTGTCTGTAGAAGAGGTGTGTAACATCATCTCCTCCATAGTACTCTGATGAAGCCGAGATAAGTAGACCAGTTTTTCTTCCGCCAAGGATGGTCTTCCATTGTTTGCATACCAATTTGCTGTGAGACACACTCTCTGTTGTAGGAAGACGTACTAAAATCTTTGTAGTTAAATCCTCTGGTAATTTATCCATTAAATCCTCTGGTAATTTATCCATTGTTGTTAGTGTTGAATAATGGGATAAGGATATTTAGGATTATTGTGTAGAATACTGAACTTATATAGACATCCAATATACACGTATGTTCAGACAAATGCACAGGTGCAAATGCATGTACCCTTTCGGAAAAGAATAAACATGGCTGTTTAGATTGTCAACGAATTTTGTGAATCGTTATGAACATTTTCTACCAAAATGTTAACGGAATTTCAAGAGATGAGAGTCTCATGGAAGAGACGCCTCATTGGAAATGTAGTTAGTTAGTGCGTGCGTGCGTTATGTTAGTACGTGTTCAACAGTACGTGCGTTATGTTGAAATAACAACCTACACGATACACACATGTGCACAACACAAACATTACACACATGCGTAGCTAACACACTTCAAGAAGGCTAACCCTGGGCCTTGAGCCTGGTCTTAGGATTCCTCTAAAATTAGTCACTACTAGGCTTGAGAAAATTCTATCATGGGCTGTATCTTAACTTAAGCCCATCATTTTAAGGTGTGAGATTAAACGAGCTTATGGAGTGGGGGGCCTAACAATGGGCTTGAGGCTGGTTCAGCCCTTCATAAGTCCGCGTGTAGGACTTCTCCCTGTTGCATGGGCTATCTTGTAAAAGAGCCCGTAGTTAAGCTTTCATGCAAATTATCCATTGTTGTTAGGTTTTTTTTTTTTTTTGGGTTACATGCTGTTAGGGTTGAACAGAGGCATTGGGATGTTATTACTAAGTAAGGCTTACCCTGGGCTTAAATCATACACTAAAAACCATCATTAACCAATACGCCATTACGTGCTATTTAGTCACTAGGCTTGAGAAAATTCTATCATGGGTTGTATCCTTAACTTAAGCCCATCATTAAGGTGTGAGATTAAATGAGCTTATGGAGTGGGGGGCCTAACAATGGGCTTGAGACTGGTTCAGCCCTTCATAAGTCCGCGTGTAGGACTTCTCTCTGTTGCATGGGCTATCTTGTAAAAGAGTCTATGGACTGGGGAAACTGACCCGGTCCACAAAAGTCCATTATTCTTGTCACGCATCCAAAGTAAGATATCTCACATGGTTTTATATCTATCAAACGCCACGTTAAATCCTATCGAACTCGTGTGGCCATTCCATGGCGTGAAAAAGTTGGCGTGGCTGTTTACCAGCTCATAAACAGACACGTTAGAATGGGATCGCGTGACCTTTGATTTGGTCAACGGACACGAGCAATAACAACCAGAAAAAATGCGTGGCCTTTTTTTTGGAAGATGACATTCTTTGTCACGCGATAAGGGCGAGCGTGGTTTTTTGTTAAGAACGGTCACGCGAAAGGCAATTTTTCACGTGGTTGTTATAGCTAGCGTGACCTTTTACAAGATATGTCGCGTGGCAAAAGAGCCAGATTCTACTACTGATGAAACTGATG
Source organism: Papaver nudicaule (assembly GCA_023529015.1). Taxonomy (NCBI): domain Eukaryota; kingdom Viridiplantae; phylum Streptophyta; class Magnoliopsida; order Ranunculales; family Papaveraceae; genus Papaver; species Papaver nudicaule. The sequence goes on along the minus strand of JAJJMA010157127.1, from coordinate 12,533 downwards.
TTTGTTTTGCAGGATACTAAGTCTGAACAAGAGCAAGAGGAGCTTCGCAAAAGACTGAAAAGTGCTTCAGAGAAACAATCTTTACAAGAACCTCAGAAGGGTTCAACTGTTCACAACGTGCCTCAGCCTGCAAAGCCTCTTTCAGAGTCAAGGGCAATTGCTAGCGAAAGTGTTCCTGCCTCGGCGAAGCTACCCACCAAGTCTGGGAATATCGCCATTAAACTCAAGAAAAAGACTTTCGCCAAGGATCACGTCGAGATTCCTCGGCAGGAACCACTATCAAATATTGATGAGGAGATGGAAACTCAGCCTATCAGCGATTCCTCTGGTAATCAGGAGACTACCTTTACTCCTATGGAAATCGAAGGTGCGGGTAAGGACGGAAATCATCCTGATGAGAACACGACTGCTATTTCTTCTGACTTAGCGGTATTGACCTTGGACAAGATGCCACTCGGCAATAAACCTGTCATTCCGCCCAGAAGATTTAGCACCGGCATAGCTATCAACGAACTCGCCGAATCGTTTTCCCGGCTGCTCACACTGGAGAGAAAAGATAATTCACTGTATTATGATACCATGTTGACATACTCATCAACTGGCCTTGTAAGGAATCCTGAATTGTCTACGGTGGCTCACAACTTGACTCCTCATCAGCACTTCAACCTTGCTACAGCGGTAACCTTTCTGATGTTTTACTTCAACTTCTTTCACGCATTCGCCATTCTATTCAGTATTCAACTTGTTCTACTTTTTTTCCTCAGGGTTATAATCAAGTGCTTAGTTTGATCGACACCTTTGAGGCTCAAGGTGACAGAATCCACGAGTTGGAGAGAGAGAACCTGTAACTTTCTCGTGACTTGAAGGCTGAGAGGGCTGCTGCTACAAGGAAGGAACGTGCATCTTCTGAGGCACAACAGAACTCCAAGGTAGATTTCTTATTCTCCTGTTTACCTACTGCATGTATTTTGCTTTTGCCGAGACCCTTAGACGTCATCCCTTCTAAGGTCGCCAACAGCTCCCCGAATCAAGGCTACAACAAGCTGAAATCGAGATCGACAAACTCGCTGATGCTAGCGCCCGGCAATGCTGGCTGTTGTTCGATTTTGATCGAGATGTTAGCGAACTTAACGAAAATCTTGATCGTGTGGCTAAAGCTGCTCGCTCAGAGCTAGGTTGTATTGAGGGATAACGAGATGAAGCTATTCGCCGAGAGAGACTTGCTCTGAAAGTGAAAGAGGACACTATAGTTGATCACACTCGGGTGAAAGGCTTGTGGCAAGCAGAAAGTCCAGGGCTGACGAGCTACATCGCTAGCTAATTCATGTTCCCACCGAGAAAAAAACAGCTCTACTTAAGATCCAGCGACATAAGGATTTCTCCAAGATATATGACGACCGTGCTAGAGACTACCAACAATTGACCTCCCAACAGACCCTGATAACTAGGATGTTAGGCTCTAGCAATAATCAAAGTTTTGAATCCAAACTTACCGCTATTAGTAGTGCTCGGGAAAGCGCTCGTCAGCATGTGCGGGGGCTAGAAGGTAAATTTCTAGGGAATATCGCCACTGTAACTTTCCTGTGCCTCTGTTCTAATGTTATTTCGCCTTTCTCGTTTTCAGATCAAATCAAGCACCTGGAGGACGAGTTGAAGAAGCTTGAGAAGATTTTCAAAGACCACAAGGACTGCACTGATACCATCTCCAAGCTGGCGGACAAGTTTCTAACTCACAACGAGTGTGAAGCGAAATTGAACAAGGCCCTAGATGCCCACAAGGATTGCGCTGCCACCATTTCCGAACTAAACAACAAACTCTTAGAGCACAAGCAATGCGAGGATAAGATCAAAGCTCTGGATGGCAAGGTTGGCTATATTGGGGAGCTCCGCGATCGTCTTCAAAATGACTTGAATCTGGCCGAGAAGAACCTGGCGGCCCAAGAAGATAAGCATGATCGGCAACTACTCAAACTGGCTTTTGTCGCCATTCAAAACTTTGTGAATGAAGAATTCCCTAAGCAAGGACTTAAAGTTCCTGAGAAGTACATCATTCGCAAGAAGGCTCCCCCCAGCAGATCGACGATAGTGAGGATGAAGGTAGCGAGTCTAGAGAAGAAAATGAACAAGGAGACGAGGAACAAGAAGAGGAAGAACAACCAGAAGAAGAACATGAGCAAGAAGAAGAGGAAGAACACGAAGAAGAAGAAGAAGAAGAAGAAGAACAGGGTGGCGAACAACCACAAGAAGAAGAAACAGAAGAACCCAAAGTTTCAGAGAGTGGCGCCGATAACCAAAGCCAAGAAAGCGGCGCCAAGTGAACTTAAGACTTGCTTGGATTTTCATACCCTTGGAGGATTAATGCAACTTTTTGGCTTTTGTTTTTACTTGTAAGAAATTTGCATGTGTTTCTCCGTATGTTGTTTTAAGGCAGTCTCTGTAGTAACCATCTTTGTTTTGTATAATGGAAAGTTAATTTTATTTCATTTTCGTTCCAAGGAATGTTTTCATAACCCTTCGTTGATCATCACATTCAAATGGTATGCCGTATGGTTATCCGGCTAGTAAATTCATACTCCATTCGCTATGCTACTTGTGCCCGTCGGCGATCTTATTATAAGTGTTTGGTTTGCCTAGATAGTGGCATGTTGCCAGTCTCCAGGAGTCTTATATTTTTCTGCCAAACCTTACAGATCAACAAGTAGCTCGATTGGTTTTACAATGAATTATAATATATGTTACCCATAGCTTCGTCATTTGAAGAGGATAGATCAAGGTTCATTTCTTAGCGAAATCAGACCCTTTAGGTCGAAAGATATTAGCTCTCGCTGACTTTTTAATCATGGCATTTTGCCTTAGTAGTTAGCACTTGGCTATTTTTGTGTGACCTGATCAGGGTTTTTGTATGAACTTGTTAGTTCTTAAGGGCTTTTTAGCCATGGCATTTTGCCTCGGCAAGACCTTTTTGGTCAGGAGCTATTTGCTCTTTGAGACTTTTTAGTCTAAGGCATTTTGCCTCGGCGAGACCATTGTGGTCAGGAGCTATTTGCTCTTTGTCAGCGTACTTTGGCGTGTTAAAAGAAGTATCTCGGCGAAATGTAAATGACACGATGAGTTGTTAACGGGGTTCGACGCATAATAACAAACCTACGTCCCCGGATCTTATTCGTTGTTGCTTACATAAGCTAATAAGATTTCTTGGGTATTATGCCCGCCCAAGACTTCGGAGTTTTTACATCATTGACTCAAGGATAATATCGCTTGATAAACTTGGCATTCCAAGGATGCTCCAATTCCTTGCCGTGCTCATCTATCAATATATACACACCAGCTCATGCTCCTCGCTTGACGATGTAAGGACCTTCCCATACTGGCAACAGCTTTCTGCAACCCTTACGCTGAGAAGGTGGGATTTCTCGCAATAACAAGTCTCCTGGATTGTATTCCCTGGGAATTACTCTCTTGTTATATTCTCCGGACAGTCGGCGGTGGTAATTCTCCATATGGGTTAATGCAATTAACCGTTGCTCTTCTATATCATCCAGCTTGGCCAGGATCAAATCGGTGTTTAAATTCTTTTCCCAGGCTTCTCGTTTTGTTGTGGGAAGGATAACTTCCGACGGTAGTACTGCCTCTGCACCGAAAGTAAGAAGAAAGGGAGATGCGCCGGCTGCTTCTCTGACTGTTGTCCTATATGACCATAGAATGTTATGCAGATGCTCGCACCATGACTTCCCATGCACCTGCACTCGCTTCTTCAGGCCCAGTCCAATAGTTTTATTAGTCGCCTCCGCCTGTCCGTTACTCTGAGGGTATAGCGGGGTTGATTTTCCCAACTTAACACTATATGTGGCGAGTAAATCTCTAATGTTATCGCCGACAAGCTCTTTTCCATTGTCAGTGCAGATTTCCGTTGGCACGCCAAATCTACAAAATATGTTTTACCATAGGAATGTGTACACCTCTTGTCCTGATTTTGTTCTCAAAGCCTTAGCTTCACACCACTTGGTGAAATAATCCGTAGCCACGATGATATACTTTCTCTGCCCTGAACCTGTGGCAAGTGGACCTATAATATCCACCCCCACTTGGCGAAGGGCCATGGGCTAAGAACTGAATTTAAAGATGTCGCCGGCGCTTTTATCCTTTTTCCATTAATTTGACATTGTCTGCATCGACGGATATATTCCTTAGCATCAATATTCATCCATGGCCAGTAATACCCCAGCATTCTTACTTTTAAAGCGAGCGCCCGTTGTCCGCTGTGATTTCCACAATCTCCATCATGTATTTCCTTTAGCAATTTCTTTCCTTCTTCTCTTGTAACACATCTTAGGAGTGGTCCTGAAAATGATCTCCGATATAGTATCCCATCTCTGAGCTCATAATTCGCCGACCTGCTAATCACTTGGTGTGCCAAAGTCTTATTTGCTGGAGTGGTAAGACGATCAAGATAGTATCTTATTGGTGTTCGCAAGTCTGTCTCCGCCGAGTCTTTTGTTTCCATCGCCAACACTTCTCTTTGTTCTCGCTCATCTACTGAGGACTGCTGCACTCGCTCGATTGCTATGGTCGTAATTTTGGGCCCGTCATCATTGATGAGATAAACGCCAATGCATCGGCGTGCCTGTTATCTTTCCTACAGATATGTCTAAACTTGATACCAGGAATCTGCTGGCGGTACTCCCTAGCAAGTTTTAGATATTTCTGTAGGGAAGGATCGACTGTTTGATACCGCCCTGAGATTTGTCGAATCACTAGCTGTGAATCGCTGGTCAGTCGAACATCGCTAATGCTCATCTCTATGATTAACCGCATGACATGTATCACCGCCTCATATTCTGCCTCATTGTTGGTCGCCGATAATTCCAACCGTAGCGAATGGACTATCCTTGCCCCTTTCGGCGAAGTGAATACAATTCCAATTCCTTTGCCTTCTCTGTTTGCAGATCCATCAACATATACTTCCCATCTGTCCGGACTTCTATGTAATAGGTCTGGCACGCCACTGTCAGCGTCATCCTACATAAATGGTATGTCTTATGTCTCCTCTTCTTCTTCTATTGGGAAATCTGCAAGAAAGTCGGCGATGACCTGGTGTTTTTACCTGCAAAAAACAATGTGCCATCTCTGGGTACTTTCGTAGTGCTCGGAGATCAAAGTCGAACAAGGCAAGCCTAAACCAAGGATGGTCGTTCCCACCTTGCTTCGGTCACAGAGAGGATAGAGGTTGGTCTAGGGAGGGAAACAGCGAAGAAACTTGAGATCAGGTTGAGGATGAGTTTTTGGGTGTGAGAGTTCAAGATCTCCGTCGTGAAGTCGACTGGAAATCTCCAAGGGCTAGAACGTGTTTAGATTCTCAGGTGTTTTCTCTGAGGCTCTGTGTGTATTCTGGATGTTCTCGGTGTTCTAGTTGTTCTGCCTTGGAAGATAGAGGAAGCCTCTATTTATAGTTTGAACTCACCCTGATCTCTCGACAGAGAAGGTGGAAGTTGTGGAAGAGTGGAGGAGTGGAGGACATGTGTTGGTTTCCATAACTGCCTGAGTCGTGTGGAACATGCCCACTCGCGCCATCTTCTCGTAACTGCCCACTATCTCCATCAGTTTCTTTCAACTGCCGTAGACCGCCAGACCAATACCCCTAAAGTTATCCCCCCGTGTGATGTTTTGATGTCTCGAGTGAGTGATACGCGGGTATTGCGTAGTTGAGTTGAGTAGAGTCGTATGACTAAGTGTTGCGTAGTTGCTTTGAACTAGGCAGCATTGCGTGGCTATGGCCATGATTTTGGCCAAGAGTAGGCATGGCGCCATGGCCTTTTGACCAAGGCCAAACATCTTGTGGCGCCATGAATATGGCGCCATGGCCCTTGGCCGTGTTTTGGACGGGCTATTCACCTTGTGGCGCCATGAATATGGCGCCATGGCCTTTTGGCCAAGGCAAAACCTCTTGTGGCGCCATGAATATGGCGCCATGGCCTTTTGGCCAAGGCAAACTATCTTGTGGCGCTATGAATATGGCGTCATGGCCCATGGCCGTGTTTTGGACAGGCCATGTATCTTGTGGCGTCATGAATATGGCGCCATGGCCCATGGCCGTGTTTTGGACAAGCCATGTATCTTGTGGCGCCATGAATATGGCACCATGGCCTTTTGGCCAAGGCAAACTATCTTGTGGCGCCATGAATATGGCGCCATGGCCCATGGCCGTGTTATGGACAGGCCATGTATCTTGTGGCGCCATGAATATGGCGCCATGGCCTTTTGGCCAGGACAGCTAGGCCAATCTTTGTGGTGCCATGCTATGTGGCGTTATGCCTTTGGCATCTGGCCAAGCTTAGCTTTGCGGCATCCTGTGCCTTAGTCGTGGTGTGCGTGCTTACGCTACAACCCTTTTGAAGTCATGGCATGTTTATTCATGGTACGTTATACCATCCTGAACTTGGGATTAGGTCCGCTTAGGCCTGTTTAGGCTGGTGTATGCTTCTCAGAGAGCTCTGGACCGTCCTGGAGCTTCAATATTCCGAGGTTTGCACCAAGACTCGTGCCTCGAGTCGTATTTAAGAGGAAATCCATGAGGATACATCTCTGTTGACTCTTCACCGTGTACCATTAAGTGGCCTGGCTCTGGGCAGATCAATGGGTTTAATATGTTGGTGAGAGGCTTAGTACTGCCCTATGATATTACCCTCCCCACCGGAGTTATAAGAGAGAGCTCATAGAGAGATTGTTCATCTCATGGAGTGGGTTGCACTCTGAGCTATAAAGATTAGCCTGAATAGGCGATTGCCTTTAATAAGACATGGTTTCGAGAGTGTTTTGACAATCTTGTCCCTCTCTCATTTTTCACCATCTACAGAAAGTCCCCTGGTTAGTGTGGAACAGAAATGTTTCATGCTAAGCACTCAGATGGTGATGACAATGGTCTGGGGTCTTCCATCTAATACTAACACAGGGTCTCATGGTATGGGTTAAAAGTAAATTCGCATGTAAGTGGCTCGCAGGCCTATCCTCTGGTCGATTCTCGGCTCAGCTTGACTAAGGGGCTCTTAGGGTTTCTAAACCCACATGGATGCGAGATCACACTTTCGTGTTGTCGCTGGTGTTATTCATTCATTAAGTTATTCGTGGCACCATAGGTTTCATGGGCCACGACCTTTGTTGCTCCGCAAGCTCTTGCGGTGCCGTAGCTTTTCTAGAGAAGGGGACACTACACTTAGTGATTTCCCCAGTGTCTTGCATGTGAATACATACATAGGCTAGGTCTTAGCCAAGAAACTGAAAAGAAGGGAGAGGTTTTACCCGTTTTAGCAAAGAGCTTTTCCTCCTTCTTGTCAAGATCAAGTCCTCGTTTCTCCTTGAGATGTGGCGACATGAGGTGTGGCTCCCTGATATGTGGCGCCCTGGGGTGTGGCTCCATGATATGTGGCGCCCTGGGGTGTGGTTCCATGGTCTTGGTAGCGTCGTGGATCCCGGTGCTACGAGCTTTGCACCATAGTATATTCGTTGTAAACTGCGTCTTGCACGTCTCTTGGTTTTTGCGCCATATATCTTGACTCACTGGTTGTATCACCATGAAATTTTTACACGTGGTAGTAGACATCCAGGGAAGTGTTGGGTCCAAAAATCTTTTCGAGGCGCCTCGTAGATTTTCCGCAGTACTCGGCGTGGTCTTGTACACGATTCCTGATTGCTGTCTCGCGTGTGCTGTAGGGTTTGTGTCGTATCTCCCAATCCCCTTGGTGGATTGGTACGAAATTTTAGTATGTGTTGGGAGACATACATATAAAGATTGTGTCCAAAAATCTCTCCAAAATCCCTTGTGGATTTCTCAAACCAGTGGTTTCTTCGCAACGGAAGTTGCTGGCGCAGGAAATTCTGACAGCTCTTCTTCTCTCCAATGTTCACGCCATATTTCTCAAACCACATGGAGTTATTGTATGAAATTTTACCACAAAGTTGTAGACATTAAAACGGAGTTTGTGTATAAATTTTACCCAAGGACTCCTCACGAGCTCTCCGCAGCAACTGTTTTGGTTTCGTATGTAAGTTCTGTCTACTTGCTTTGGTGCGCTGCAATGTTGGCGCCATATCTCTTGATCCACGGATTGGATCGCCACGAAAATTTTACATGTAACATAATACACCTGAAGGAAGAGGTTGTCCAAAATTCATCTTCAGATCTCTTACGGATCTTCCGCGTTGCTCGTTTTCGTGAAGGTTGTCGTACAACGAATCTGGTACGTAGTCGTGAGCACGTCTTTGTTCGTCTCCAGAGTAGGTTTGCTCTATGGAGACCCAAAATAAGATAATTTCTCCACAATATGGTTTACCGTACTTGGTTGATAGCTCTAACGCTGAGGTAGTGGGCGATAGTGTTGATTAGAGTCCTTCCCTTGAGTCTCCCTTCCTTCGAGAGATCTGTAGCGGGTAGTTCAATGTTGTATGGACATCTCTGGTCGAGTAGGCTCTTCCCATGATGATGAAGTGCTTTGGCAGAGACAAGGGAGCATCTACTTCACGTTTCCCTTTGGGTCGTGGCGGCCGGCATTGCTATCGGTACTTGGTGGGGCGAAGAGCGGCGGTGGCGAGGAGTCCCCAGCTATGTTTTCTGATATTTTATCAGCGCCTCTTGTTGAGTTCGCCTTTCCTCTTGCAGACACATGTGTATTGGCCTTTCGAAGACGAGGAGGCAGAGTGTTCTTTCTAGTTGTTGAGCCTTATCGGGTCGGGGTAATCCGGTTACTCCTTCGTTATTCAGGCGTCTAGTAGCTCTAGTACTTTGTTGAAGATGATGAGTCTGGGAATCCTGTATAGGCTTCAGTCCTCGTACTCCTCGCGGTTGTGGTTGCAGATCTGCATCCTGTGGTTGGGTCATATCAGAGCAGAATGGTTGAGCGTTTTCATCTGGAAGGGCGAAGTTTCTCTTCCTTGACCTAAGTCCCCACGCATTCCGTGTCTCTGGGCTTGTTCCAGCGATCCTTCTGTAGAGGCGATGTCGGCTTCCTTCGTTCACGAGGTTACGGACCTGCTTGAGTAGGATCGTGCTCCGTCTCCTTCCATTATCGTCGTGGCGGTGTAATGTCGACCTAGTGCTCGGTGGCTCACTGCCCGCTGAGGGACTTAAAGGTCGGGTCTCAAGTCCTGACTCTTTTTTGTGGCGCCATGGGTTGGGGCGCCATGCCCATGGCGT
>JAJJMA010157122.1:0-13105 GCA_023529015.1 Papaver nudicaule | reverse complement strand
AGGTGGATGCTTCGGGAGTTTCCTCATGCTGGTGTGATGTATAATCCTCTCCATGACACGACTCTCCCTGGTCATAAACTAGTGGGAGGATTTAATGTCCCAGAGAGACACGTCCCACTGTATGAAAAGATATGGAATCGTTATGATCACTTCGTCATTGCTGGAAGAAGTGTCTGCCTTCATACACTTATCGACATTGTAACCGACCTTATGAGTGTGATTTCAAAGATGAAGGCTACCCCGCTGAGAGATATGACTGACGAGGCATTGAATGAGGTAGGAGAGTTGATTGATACCCTAAAGACATTCGAACTCAATTTGCTTTGGCTTCAGGCGAGAATCCAATACGTTCGAACAAGACGTGCTGATGTTGGCAAATTCACCCATGATTTGGTGAAGCAGGAAGAGAGGAATCATGCTGCCATGACTGAGGAACTCCATAAGTTAACTGAAGAGATGAAGAAGACCGCTCATATTGCTCTAATAAAGAAGGCAGTTGGTGAAGGAGCGAGATCTTCATTAGATGGTTGTTTCTGAAGAGCTTCAGGAGCAAAACATTTTCTCAGTAGAATTTTATTTTGCTTTTATTTGGCTTTATGAACAAAGGGTTTGTAGGAATTGATGGTTTTGAACTCATAGGTTTTGAATTTGAATTTTTGAATGAAATTGTTAAAAGGCAAGAGATTGCTTGCACTTTTCTTTTGGAGGAATTGGAAAGTGAATCTTCATATCTTCTTGAGCCATCTGCCATTGACCACCATGTTTGAGAGTCTCTCATGTATTGCACTTATCATGTATCGCGCATCAGGCATGACTCGAGATATAACATAAGGTCCCTCCTAGTTTGGTGTGGACCCCGAAATAGAAGTTACTTTTCGGTTAGTGCGTCGCATAACCTTATCTCCTTCTTGAAAAGCAGCCTTAGGAACCCATGACATCTCAGGTGTCTTTCGCCTATAAGACCGTTGCTTTTGCCCGAACCCACTTATTTGTAGTGGCCTTGATTTCCTCATGAGGTGCCTCAGAGGATCTGATAGACTTGATGCAATCAAGTCCCCAAGTCAAAGAATTATCCAATCCTTGTGTAGGGACACGTTGGATAGAATTTCCATGAACTAAATAATTCTGAATAAAGTATTTCAAATCACTTTCACATACCTCTTTGAATATCATCAGAGTTTCGGACCCCACGCGGTACTCCAGTTTTCCCACGCTGCAGCTTTCTTGGTCAAACATGAACTCTTGGCCTTTGATGATTACAGGTGAGATTGCAGGTACGAATCTCTTCCCGTGGAGCCAGGGACGCCCTAGAATCATGTCGTGCTCCTCATCCTCTTTGATTACATGAAACTTAGTTTTGGTGCGAGCAGAGTCCACCTTCAGATCCAGAGTAACGTGACCATATATGTCTTGGAGCTTTCCTTTTGAATCTTTTGTTATCGTGGGATAATAGATGACATCCCGTCGAGAAATCCCAATTGCTTGAAGTGTCTTGATTGGAATCAAATTAACCATAACACCAGCATCAATTTGAACTTTCTCAAAATTCGTACCTTCGAGACGAGCGGAGATAAAATGTAAGAGCTCGCATAGATTCTCCATCAAATAATTAGCAGTTTTCTTGACAGATTCTCCGGAGATGGTGAAATTTCGAATGTTGGGTTGATGCTGACGTTGGTGTTGACGTTGAGGTTGGTGCTGAGGAAGTGGATTCTTGTGCACACCCTCAGTCCCCAGGTTCAACTCTCCTGACTCGATCTTTTCGTTGAAGATTTGCTTGAGTCGATGACACTCGCTGGTGGGATGATTGACGAATCGATGAAAATGACAATACTTGGGATCAGTCATTTCTTGTGCCGTAGGCTCTCTCCGCACATGAGGTAATTTGACAGCACCATCTTGAATCCACGCTTCCAGGAGCTCTATTACTTCATCCATGGTACATGGGAAATCAGGAATTTTAGGAAATTCCCTTGGTTGTCGTGGCGCTCTTGGTGCAGGAGCATTAGCTGGGACCCGTGTAGGAGCCTAAGGTTGGACTGGGGCTGCACGTTTTAATTGTGGGGCCTCAGGAGTAGGCGCCTTCCTCTTAACACCTTCAGTGACTGCATGAACTGAGGGAAGAGAACTATATTGCTTGTTGACGAGTCGTTTGCTGGCACGCGTCTCACCACGACCTTCTTCAGCTTTTAGAGGCCTGGGTCTTTCAAGTAATGCAGGTGCAGTAGTGGCAGATCGTTTGGCAGACTTATGGAGCTTGGTGAAGGTATTAATATCCAGATTCTCCAATAAGGCCCGATATACTGGTATCATTCCATTGATGCAAAGCTCCACTAACTGCAACTCTGTTACGTTTGGATCATTGCAATCCACTGAGCGAGTTCTGAACCTCGTCACATAATCATCTGGATGCTCATTGTTTCGCTGATAAAGTCTTCCCAAGTCGGAGAGAGTGAGTTGCTCAGACACGAAGAAGTATTTCTTGAGGAAAGCATTAACCATCTGGCTCCAGTTGAGAATGTTGTTAGGAGCTAGATTATTATACCAAGTGTATGCCTTTCCCGTCAGAGATTTCGAGAATTCTTTGAGACATACAACTTGATTTCTTTCATGTATTCCCAATGATTCTAGGAAGCGAGATATATGTTCTCGGGCATTCCCAATACCATTATGCATTGAGAATGAAGGCGTGATATATCCTTCAGGAAGAGATTCACGCTGAATTTCAATTGGATATGGAGGTTGATGACGATGAAATAAATCTGAATTCTCCATGCTCTGAGCCTGCAAAAGATTCTGTAAATCTTCATGAGTGACGAAGTTATGTTGCAAACCTGTGCTTGGTCCACGTGTGGTGTGGATATGGGTATCCTGATCATCAGGAATAACATGAATCTGAGAAGGACCCGCCCTGTTGGAATGAGATAGGGGTTCCACACGTGAAAGCCCTGGATTTGTTGGTGGCGTCAACTTCTCTGAGAGAGTCCTCAAGCAAGTCAGCAACTCCATCTGGGTTTTCACCATATTGTTTTGACTCAAGGCTAGATCTTGTTGAGTCTTCATGAGATCCACAATGCTAGGTGAGTCTTCAGTACTCCTTGTTTCTCCTGTGCGGGGTCCAAAGAGAAAAGCTTCTGTGCGGCTTGAGATAGGAGTGAAAGGACTAGGAGAGATAGTGGTATTGGTAGTCCCCACCATATGAGAGAGGGGGGACGTGGTATTGGATAGGATAGGCGTGGTGGATCCCACCAGAGGGGATGACACGCCCAAGAGAGAAGTTGGATAAGGTTGATCCTATTTGGTTTGAGGCAGACACCAAATTAGGGTTTCGGTTTTGGATAGGGCTCACGTTTTGGGTGGTGGGACCAGCAGAGGAGCTGGTGGCGTCCCTATCTTGGAGAGTGGTGGTCCCCATACCAAAGGATAGGGGAAACATGTTAGCATAGGATAAGGATGAAGTGGACCCAGGATGGACGTCCATGAAGGAGGGAGATGAGGTTGGCCCCACTTGAGTTGAGGGAACCATGAAATTAGGGTTTTGAGACGTGATAGGGTTCACGTTTGGGCAGGTGTAATAATTCACATAAATTCTATATTAAGAAACTAACCTCTTGACTTACTGGTTTTTCGTAGGTGGTGAAACTCTGGATGCGTCGAGGTGGGTTGGTGGCCTTATAGTGCGGGCCTTCAGTCCCCACTCCCATGTTGACAGAGTTATCTCCCATCTCAGCGTATTGCCCGGCTATTGCATAGAGTTGTTGGAACGTGCGGGGCTGGAATCTCCTCATTAATTATTGATGCCATGGCTCCATCCCTCTTATGCAAATCCCCACCAGTTGTGATTCGTTCATCTCCCTGTTATGATAATCCAAAGCCTTGGCTCTGAACCTTCGTACGAAATCTTCTGGATCCTCCTCTTCTTCCTGATAAGTCTTTACCAGATCTGAAAGACTAACTTGGTTAGGAATGGGAGCATCATCCGTGGGAGCGACATTGATAGTGGTCCCCACAACATGAGGCGTGATAGCAAGTGGCAAAGGCAAAGCAGGGCCCAAACCGAGAGAATGGGTGACGGTAGGAGTGAAAGGAGGAGATGACTTGGGTCCCACTGGAGAGGGGACGTCATTAGGAGTGATGGTAATCACGTTTTTGGTGGTGAGGCCAGCAGTGGCGTCTCTGACATGATGATTGGTTATCCCTGCAGCACAAGATAGGGACATGTTGGAACAGGATAGGGATAAGGTGGACCCCTGCTGGACGTTTTGGAGAGATGAGGATGAAGTAGGCGTGGTGGATCCCACCAGAGGGGATGACACGCCCAAGGGAGAAGGGGATAAGGTTGGCCCCCTCTGAGTTGAGGCAGAAGCAAAATTAGGGTTAGGGTTTGAGCTCACGGCTGGATTTGTGGGCCCAGAGGTGATGGCGCCACTTATTGGAGTATTTGTGACCCCACTTGCAGGCAAACTCGTGGGAATATTAGGGTTACTTGGAGAATTTGTATTCTCTGAACTCTGCCTCCTGGTTTCAACCATATCTTCTTAAAACTGAGATAATGACCTCCCACTGTGGTCGCCAAATGTTTTAGGTATAAAACAATAAAGAGAATTTTGAGGGTAAAGTGTGAAGTGTGATGATGTAATAAAAGATGGTAATGAATTCGAGAGGTCAAGATCGAACAAGACTCGCCTAAACCAAGAAATGGCCGTTCGAGTATTGCTTCAGTTACAAGAAGAGGATTTTAGGGTTGGTTTAGGGAGGGAAGCAGAGAAAGATGAGATCAGAGAATTGCTATGATTTTCTGTGATGTTGATGATTGAATTGCTAAAGAAGTTTGAATATTCAGTTCTCACTAGATGTTGAATGCTGAATGAGAAGAGTTAATCAATGATCGATGAGATTGATTGATTAAACTCGCACTGAATGAAACTGTTTGTTCTTGCTGGAGAACTTGTTGTTTCCAAACTGGTCGAGTGACCTATTTATAGCAATAGAATTCCAACTGATCTCGTAAGAAGTGGAAGAAGTGGAAGAGTGGGAGTGTGGAGTTAGTGGGGAAAGTCTTGCGCCTATTATTAGGGAAGAATGAACCGCCCACTACTCTATCCCATCTTCTCAGCAACGTTCACACGACTTAGTTTCTTTCCCGTTGAGTGATTGAGCCGTTGCAATCACACGTGTCGTAGACCGCCAAACCAAAACCCTAAAAGAATATCCCCCCATGTAACTTACTTGATTCTCGTAAGATTTGTTAAGATTTGTTAAGATTTGTTAAGTCAAAGATGACTAAGTGCAAGTCGTACCAATTACTTGGTAAACTTAGGACTTTGCGATAAGATAGAGATCAAGCGATAAGCTTTGAATATCTCTTTAAGATTTGGTTTAAGGATTGAGCCGGGCAATCGCCATTTAAACCAATGAGATAAATCTAAGGGTTGAGCTAGCAACCGCCATTAGATAAGATAAGGTAATTCTAAGGATTGAGCTATGCAATCGCCAATTAGACTGAGAGGATTTCAGCAACTCTCTGTGGCAACAGTCAAATAAATACGACTTTCAGTTTGCCATAAATATAAGAAATTGGCTTGTGGCATGTAATGCACCAATTCTCTGAGTAATGAAGACATATGAATGTCTAAAATAATATAAGTCATAGCCATGAGCCATGATTAAGAATTATAGCACTGATTCATAGAAGCAAGTCCATAATCAGGAAAAACAGACGAATGATGCTATCACAGCGTAGTCATCATCAAGAATGCATAAGCATTGCCAATACAAGACCTAAAGATAGGCCATGATGATCATAATAAGCCATGTTACATGGTATGATGATCTTATTAAGAAATTAGGTATAAGGCTCAAAGGATGAGCAATAACATTTATGTTATTTCCAGATTTCTGTACAGTTTACATGTTGCTCATTAGTAAAATCGGCTAGGCCAGCCTATATTAGATAAAAATCTGAATTTTTAGTATGTTATAGGAAATTCACAGAGGAAAATATTTCGTGAAGGAAGCATCTCCTAATTCCTTACGGATTGGGCTGTAAAAATCACGCCATGGAGAAATACGTGAGCAGAACTGTCAGATTTCCGAATTTGATTAGGAAACTAGAGTATTATGGACTAAGTAAAATCCATAATCCTCTAGGATTTGGATCAGTGGGACCCATAAGTAGAGGGGAGGCTAGAAAAGAATATATCCTAGTCTCAAGGGGGCAACTAGAGCCCGTGGGAGAAGAAGATCTCATGGCACTTCGTGAGCACAAGGAGGGGAAAACCATAAGGCCCCCAAGATTTAGTCGCGCCCTGACTTCGGGCCTCCAAGATTTGGCCAAGGCAAAGTCATGGGGCTACAAAATTAGGCCAGGGCAATAACATGGGTATCCATAATTAAGTCGAGGCTATGGCATGGGCATCCAAGTGCCAAGGCACGCCAAAGACATGGATATCCAAGATTAGGGCAAGCTAGAAGTATGGACATCCAAGGCTAGGGCAGGGATTATCCTTGGGCCTCCAAAGAGAGGGGGCGTGAAGCAATGGCGGGGACTAAGCTAGGCCATAGGAAAATGGCCAAAGCTAATGGCGTGAGGAGTTGGCGGGGACTAAGCCAGGCCAAGGACTTGGCGGGTGAAGCTTAGGCCACACAGGTAAATGCCAAGGTGTTGGCGGGGCTATAGATAGGCCATAGGCCATAGGCCGTAGGCTAGTGGCGAGCTAAGCTAGGTGGGACTAGGCTTAGGCCAAGAAGGTAATGGCCAACGTTAATGGCGGGCTAAGCTAGGCGAGAGCTAAGCTAGGCCGCAAGGAGGAAGACCAAAGCTAGTGGCGGGCTAAGCTAGGCGGGAGCTAAGCTAGGCCACAAGGATAAAAGCCAAGGTATTGGCGGGTTAGGCTAGGCCAGCCAAGAAGTAGATGGCGTGATAGCTTGGCGGGGTTAGGCTTAGGCCATAGGCCAAGGAATGACCGTGTATACTCCTCCTTTGCTAAGTGGCGTGAATGGCCTAAGGTTTTGGCTCGAGCATGAGCTGGGCTAACGCGTATGCGTAGGTATTTTATTGTATAGGCTAGGGATATGGACCATGCTACTAGGCTAGGGTCGTGAGACATCAAAATACAGCTAATGGTAATTTAAATATCTTATCCCTACTATAGAATAAATTCATACCTTTTTCTTGAGCTATTCCAGGATGCCAGAGATTGATGCAAAATTACTCCTGTGACCTCCTCGCCAAAAACCACCATCAACATTAAGTCCCCTGCGCAGCATGGAACCGTGAGTGTTCCAGGGTGAGCATAGAGTTGATGGACCAGCCGCCTCCGCATAGAAGCCTTTAATCACGAACATGAAGCCCAAACTGGACCTTGTACTTTGGAGTACTCGCATAAGCTTGACTTGAATAATCTTGAAATCTTATTCATGACTCCTTGGTGCAGCCAACTCCGCCTAATCAGAAGTTCGTTAGCGTCGCAACACAAGATACCAATACTGAAACTGTATCTTTCGGTGTTAACCGTCTTCCGGGTGGAGTATCATTTCCCCAGCTAGTAGCAGCTCCATGGTGACTCCTTTAAGTGCTAATCAAGTCCCCAATCCATTTGCAAAGGATTGGGTAACGGTAAGACTTCATTCTCTTTGCGACATTTTTACTTTTAGTAGAATAGTAAAAAAATCCCGTCAGATTTTCCTGTTTTGAGTCACGTCACGGGAACGGCCGTAGAATCTTCATCCGATGGCGGATTTCGATGGTTGACCCCAATTTAGAAAAAGGACTTCAGTAGCTTTCACCTCGAAAAAGAAAATCTGAATTTCATGCATTTTTGCTCGTTATTTCATGTGCCACAAAGTGACGCCACGTCCAGTAATGTCGCAGTCTGTACGCTGTTTAGTGGAAAAATCATTCCGGCCAGTAGGTTGCTCCAAAAATTAAGCCCTTTTAGCACGTGATAGAAAACATCCATACGAACAACTCCCGTGAAGAAAGTTTCTTCATATCTCTTACTGATTTGTACAGATTTTGAGTTTTCGCCGTTCTTCGTAAGAATTCAGATGTCAGAAAATTATATCTTCAAGATAACGTCGTGAATCCTTTGATATACCTTCTTTTAATGATTTTTCTTCTTTATTTGATGTAGGATGGACCTGCTACAGGAATTGAGAAGTTCTCATTTGTTCCTTCAGAGCGAAGCCCAGTGTTTGAAGAATCGACTCCGAATACGCCGCCCAAATCTACTGATATGATCACTGAACAAAATAAAAATGGAGGCTCCACAGACCCTAAGTCTTCTGTGACACAGGTTACTTCTTGTTGAATTCTTCAATCCAAAATAAGATGTTTAGTACTTTATTCTTATCTCGTTTGCTCTTGCAGCCTTCTGGTGGTAACGAAGAGATTGAAGATAGTTACTCCGTCGGTAAAAAGATCAGTGATGGTCAAAACTTCAGTAAGGATTTTGACGATGTTGCTGATGAGAATCCTCCTATTGCTGAGGTAAATTCGATCATCCTCTTATGTTAAGCTTTCATCATATGGCTTGAAACATATTATTGAACTTCTGCTTGCTTTGAATCTTCTGTCAGTTCGTCAATAAAGAAACACAAGCCCACAAGAATATCAATGTTGCTGTCGTAAATGCTCCAATTAGGTGGATGCTTCGGGAGTTTCCTCATGCTGGTGTGATGTATAATCCTCTCCATGACACGACTCTCCCTGGTCATAAACTAGTGGGAGGATTTAATGTCCCAGAGAGACACGTCCCACTGTATGAAAAGATATGGAATCGTTATGATCACTTCGTCATTGCTGGAAGAAGTGTCTGCCTTCATACACTTATCGACATTGTAACCGACCTTATGAGTGTGATTTCAAAGATGAAGGCTACCCCGCTGAGAGATATGACTGACGAGGCATTGAATGAGGTAGGAGAGTTGATTGATACCCTAAAGACATTCGAACTCAATTTGCTTTGGCTTCAGGCGAGAATCCAATACGTTCGAACAAGACGTGCTGATGTTGGCAAATTCACCCATGATTTGGTGAAGCAGGAAGAGAGGAATCATGCTGCCATGACTGAGGAACTCCATAAGTTAACTGAAGAGATGAAGAAGACCGCTCATATTGCTCTAATAAAGAAGGCAGTTGGTGAAGGAGCGAGATCTTCATTAGATGGTTGTTTCTGAAGAGCTTCAGGAGCAAAACATTTTCTCAGTAGAATTTTATTTTGCTTTTATTTGGCTTTATGAACAAAGGGTTTGTAGGAATTGATGGTTTTGAACTCATAGGTTTTGAATTTGAATTTTTGAATGAAATTGTTAAAAGGCAAGAGATTGCTTGCACTTTTCTTTTGGAGGAATTGGAAAGTGAATCTTCATATCTTCTTGAGCCATCTGCCATTGACCACCATGTTTGAGAGTCTCTCATGTATTGCACTTATCATGTATCGCGCATCAGGCATGACTCGAGATATAACATAAGGTCCCTCCTAGTTTGGTGTGGACCCCGAAATAGAAGTTACTTTTCGGTTAGTGCGTCGCATAACCTTATCTCCTTCTTGAAAAGCAGCCTTAGGAACCCATGACATCTCAGGTGTCTTTCGCCTATAAGACCGTTGCTTTTGCCCGAACCCACTTATTTGTAGTGGCCTTGATTTCCTCATGAGGTGCCTCAGAGGATCTGATAGACTTGATGCAATCAAGTCCCCAAGTCAAAGAATTATCCAATCCTTGTGTAGGGACACGTTGGATAGAATTTCCATGAACTAAATAATTCTGAATAAAGTATTTCAAATCACTTTCACATACCTCTTTGAATATCATCAGAGTTTCGGACCCCACGCGGTACTCCAGTTTTCCCACGCTGCAGCTTTCTTGGTCAAACATGAACTCTTGGCCTTTGATGATTACAGGTGAGATTGCAGGTACGAATCTCTTCCCGTGGAGCCAGGGACGCCCTAGAATCATGTCGTGCTCCTCATCCTCTTTGATTACATGAAACTTAGTTTTGGTGCGAGCAGAGTCCACCTTCAGATCCAGAGTAACGTGACCATATATGTCTTGGAGCTTTCCTTTTGAATCTTTTGTTATCGTGGGATAATAGATGACATCCCGTCGAGAAATCCCAATTGCTTGAAGTGTCTTGATTGGAATCAAATTAACCATAACACCAGCATCAATTTGAACTTTCTCAAAATTCGTACCTTCGAGACGAGCGGAGATAAAATGTAAGAGCTCGCATAGATTCTCCATCAAATAATTAGCAGTTTTCTTGACAGATTCTCCGGAGATGGTGAAATTTCGAATGTTGGGTTGATGCTGACGTTGGTGTTGACGTTGAGGTTGGTGCTGAGGAAGTGGATTCTTGTGCACACCCTCAGTCCCCAGGTTCAACTCTCCTGACTCGATCTTTTCGTTGAAGATTTGCTTGAGTCGATGACACTCGCTGGTGGGATGATTGACGAATCGATGAAAATGACAATACTTGGGATCAGTCATTTCTTGTGCCGTAGGCTCTCTCCGCACATGAGGTAATTTGACAGCACCATCTTGAATCCACGCTTCCAGGAGCTCTATTACTTCATCCATGGTACATGGGAAATCAGGAATTTTAGGAAATTCCCTTGGTTGTCGTGGCGCTCTTGGTGCAGGAGCATTAGCTGGGACCCGTGTAGGAGCCTAAGGTTGGACTGGGGCTGCACGTTTTAATTGTGGGGCCTCAGGAGTAGGCGCCTTCCTCTTAACACCTTCAGTGACTGCATGAACTGAGGGAAGAGAACTATATTGCTTGTTGACGAGTCGTTTGCTGGCACGCGTCTCACCACGACCTTCTTCAGCTTTTAGAGGCCTGGGTCTTTCAAGTAATGCAGGTGCAGTAGTGGCAGATCGTTTGGCAGACTTATGGAGCTTGGTGAAGGTATTAATATCCAGATTCTCCAATAAGGCCCGATATACTGGTATCATTCCATTGATGCAAAGCTCCACTAACTGCAACTCTGTTACGTTTGGATCATTGCAATCCACTGAGCGAGTTCTGAACCTCGTCACATAATCATCTGGATGCTCATTGTTTCGCTGATAAAGTCTTCCCAAGTCGGAGAGAGTGAGTTGCTCAGACACGAAGAAGTATTTCTTGAGGAAAGCATTAACCATCTGGCTCCAGTTGAGAATGTTGTTAGGAGCTAGATTATTATACCAAGTGTATGCCTTTCCCGTCAGAGATTTCGAGAATTCTTTGAGACATACAACTTGATTTCTTTCATGTATTCCCAATGATTCTAGGAAGCGAGATATATGTTCTCGGGCATTCCCAATACCATTATGCATTGAGAATGAAGGCGTGATATATCCTTCAGGAAGAGATTCACGCTGAATTTCAATTGGATATGGAGGTTGATGACGATGAAATAAATCTGAATTCTCCATGCTCTGAGCCTGCAAAAGATTCTGTAAATCTTCATGAGTGACGAAGTTATGTTGCAAACCTGTGCTTGGTCCACGTGTGGTGTGGATATGGGTATCCTGATCATCAGGAATAACATGAATCTGAGAAGGACCCGCCCTGTTGGAATGAGATAGGGGTTCCACACGTGAAAGCCCTGGATTTGTTGGTGGCGTCAACTTCTCTGAGAGAGTCCTCAAGCAAGTCAGCAACTCCATCTGGGTTTTCACCATATTGTTTTGACTCAAGGCTAGATCTTGTTGAGTCTTCATGAGATCCACAATGCTAGGTGAGTCTTCAGTACTCCTTGTTTCTCCTGTGCGGGGTCCAAAGAGAAAAGCTTCTGTGCGGCTTGAGATAGGAGTGAAAGGACTAGGAGAGATAGTGGTATTGGTAGTCCCCACCATATGAGAGAGGGGGGACGTGGTATTGGATAGGATAGGCGTGGTGGATCCCACCAGAGGGGATGACACGCCCAAGAGAGAAGTTGGATAAGGTTGATCCTATTTGGTTTGAGGCAGACACCAAATTAGGGTTTCGGTTTTGGATAGGGCTCACGTTTTGGGTGGTGGGACCAGCAGAGGAGCTGGTGGCGTCCCTATCTTGGAGAGTGGTGGTCCCCATACCAAAGGATAGGGGAAACATGTTAGCATAGGATAAGGATGAAGTGGACCCAGGATGGACGTCCATGAAGGAGGGAGATGAGGTTGGCCCCACTTGAGTTGAGGGAACCATGAAATTAGGGTTTTGAGACGTGATAGGGTTCACGTTTGGGCAGGTGTAATAATTCACATAAATTCTATATTAAGAAACTAACCTCTTGACTTACTGGTTTTTCGTAGGTGGTGAAACTCTGGATGCGTCGAGGTGGGTTGGTGGCCTTATAGTGCGGGCCTTCAGTCCCCACTCCCATGTTGACAGAGTTATCTCCCATCTCAGCGTATTGCCCGGCTATTGCATAGAGTTGTTGGAACGTGCGGGGCTGGAATCTCCTCATTAATTATTGATGCCATGGCTCCATCCCTCTTATGCAAATCCCCACCAGTTGTGATTCGTTCATCTCCCTGTTATGATAATCCAAAGCCTTGGCTCTGAACCTTCGTACGAAATCTTCTGGATCCTCCTCTTCTTCCTGATAAGTCTTTACCAGATCTGAAAGACTAACTTGGTTAGGAATGGGAGCATCATCCGTGGGAGCGACATTGATAGTGGTCCCCACAACATGAGGCGTGATAGCAAGTGGCAAAGGCAAAGCAGGGCCCAAACCGAGAGAATGGGTGACGGTAGGAGTGAAAGGAGGAGATGACTTGGGTCCCACTGGAGAGGGGACGTCATTAGGAGTGATGGTAATCACGTTTTTGGTGGTGAGGCCAGCAGTGGCGTCTCTGACATGATGATTGGTTATCCCTGCAGCACAAGATAGGGACATGTTGGAACAGGATAGGGATAAGGTGGACCCCTGCTGGACGTTTTGGAGAGATGAGGATGAAGTAGGCGTGGTGGATCCCACCAGAGGGGATGACACGCCCAAGGGAGAAGGGGATAAGGTTGGCCCCCTCTGAGTTGAGGCAGAAGCAAAATTAGGGTTAGGGTTTGAGCTCACGGCTGGATTTGTGGGCCCAGAGGTGATGGCGCCACTTATTGGAGTATTTGTGACCCCACTTGCAGGCA
>JAJJMA010157121.1:0-11510 GCA_023529015.1 Papaver nudicaule | reverse complement strand
AGCACACCAGGAAAGCTTGCCAACCTCGTCAAGGTTTTCACCAATAGTAGGTACTTAACAGGTACTTTGACTCCAGATTTATCGGGCCACAACAGACTGCCAATGATATAGAGAAGATAGGCACGGGCACAATTCTCTTGTGTCTCTCGTGACGCACACTCCGCCTTACCCTTACCTTGAAACATGTGTCTCAACTGACTGAGGCTATACATGCGCCCTTTGAACCATTTATTAGTGTTTCCACACCAGCATCATCTACTCCAAGACAATCTTTCAAAATATCATTTGTAACTGCTTCCTCAGTTTTCCTTTTTCCTTTGCCTTTACGCACACCGACCTCACTATCTAATGCGGCGACTAGGCTGATTGGTTTTCCAGGAATTCGAAGCTCAAGTAGTCTCTCTACATCTTCCAGGGTTACAGTCATTTCCCCAAAAGGCAAATGAAACGTGTTCTGGAAACCAACGCTCAACGAATGCACAAATAAGGGGCCTATCCAGTTTTGCAGGAAAATATTTAACACACTCCTCAAGCCCAGCTTGTCGAATCATTCCCTGAACAAATCTGCATTCATCTTCTAGCTTCCACGTAGTACGCAGATTCCCGACATGGTTGGTGAACCGTTGTAGACAACCACGATCCTGCTAGTTAAAGCAAAACTGTGTTAAACGAAAAAACATATCTGAATGCCCACTGGCAGCAAAAGGATATCTTAAGTAAAATACCTCTTCATCCAAAATCTGGCTGGCAACAGGATCTGTAAATGTATGTATAACAGACGTACAGTCTTCAGCGGGTAGGTTGTTGTCAGCTACCACAGAATTATGGGATATTGCACGGATGACTAACCGGCGATGGAAATATAGCTGCACCATTCACTGTACCTTTGACAGGTCAGTTGTGTCCACCTGAAGTGCATGGGGTTGAAAACAAAGTAATTCTAACGGTGATGGACCTTCGTGAGAGCAGATGAGCGCATTAGCATTAAAAACTTCAAAAATGGGTGAGTCGCTCTTGCCAGAACCGGTACATGTATTGCCACTATGGCTATGTGGATGATGGTGTTCAGTAGGAATTCCAAAACCGATGTTGGTCATGGAAGATATCTTCATCATTAACATAGACTTCATCTTCCACGTCGGTGTTAAAGATTTCAACGCATTTCTCAATAATGTTAACAACAACCTGGTGGCAATTTGGATCTTGAATTGAGACTGTGGATTCTTCATCACCACCCAAATTGACCATTCCTTATAAACAAGCGAGTAACACATCGGATCAGGGAAAATCAATCAATTAGGTGTTGGGTGAGCATCCCAGTATTATTAGAGATGTACCTTTTTCAGACGACAACCCTTCTAGACAGCAAACTTCAACGGGATCATCAACTTCTCCAGTATCAGTCTCTGAATGGGGTCTTAAATTCGACAAATACATAACCTGAATTTTTCTCAGTATTTATACTACAAAACAACAGTCAACCAACCACCCTGCAGTTGAGTGTAACAGAAGAAAAATACAGTAGACAAACCAATTCCTAAATGGATGAAGTCAAACATAAACTCACGTGTTTTGTTCAAAATTGTAGCCAAATTTACCTTATTCGCAAGATCCAACAACAAAAAGTCAGCATGTTCCATCCACATATAATAGCTTTAGGAACCAAAGTAAAAAGTACGAGAAGGAGAAGCAATCTTGAGGCCGGGATTTGTTTCTGTTCAACAATAAGAAAGATAAATAACCGGTATCGGCTACAATGGCGTATGCGAATTCGTCTTTTAGGTTAAAATTATTTGATCCTGGTGACAGAACCGCCAAGTGATTTTTAAAATGCTGTTTAAAAAAAGTACATCTGACTAATGCTTGAACGGCCATCCAACATAACAACGGAGTAAACGACGTCGGAACCAAGGGAAATAGCAAAGATGATTGTTTTCAAAAATATATATGGCCGCTACGACGCAATAAAATACAAACACGGCAACTGTGACGTGTAATGTGCCGAATAATTTATCAAACGGTCGACTGGTAGTAGTTTAACCCCTCATACGGATTACAAACAGCATAAGAATTAAGAAAAAAATTGAGAGATACATAAAATACGGTTACGCAAACGTCCGGCGAGGTATACTTACAAGAAAATGAATTTCCTAGTAGAACTTCCGTTCAACAATGACTGTACGAAAACGATAGCACACAAGGCTAAAACATTCTCCCGATTAATAAACCTTCGCTCCATTGCTCAGGTGAGAGTTAAACATCACATATCGTCTATCATCTCGATAATCACCTCATTATCTACACCAACAATATGATTTATTCTTGAGAAGGTTCACAGTTGAGAAGATGAATTTCAACCATCAATTATTGGTGAAACTTGAGCCAAAGCAGTTTTTCTTCGTACCCTAAGATTTTAATCGAAACAGAGGGATGTAGCTACTGTTCATCTATGGGCTAAGCACGAAAGAAAACTTGAGAATTTGTGAGCTGAAAGGAGTAGGGCTGAAAAAGATAGAAAATAGGCCGGATAAACGAATCCCCTTTTAATAAAGGATGACCGAAAGTGTCTTGGCAACTCTAACTTGGACTATGTGCAAGAATTAACCCAATAGCTTAAACTTACAGGCTAAAATTTCAGCTCTTCAAAAAACGGACCTAGGTTTGTAATGTGCATATAAAGACGGACCTATTTATGTGAATGCCCATAACAATACAGAAAAAATGGAACCACTAAATCACCTTAATCGTGTATAGGAACAAGAAAAGGAGAAAGAATTACACAATTTAATCACTAGCACCGTGTTTTTGTTTTGTTTCTGATGACGAGAATCTTTCTAACATTAATACAACCAATGACATCGATCACCCTCAACAAATTCAACTCCCCCGACCGCCACCCATCTTTTTGCTGCCCATATGGTATGGTGTACTTCACCCTCCCTTTTGCTGCCCAATGGTATGGTGTACTTCAATCAATAAAATAAGAGAAGCAACTGGGTTATTTCCCTGGGGATCTACTACCCTCCTAAGCTCTATGGCTAGTTGCTTCCTGTTTTCCTCTCTTCTTTTCTTTTCAACTTCAGCAACTCCTGCCATCAGCCAACCTCCAGATATCCGACACAAAAAATCAAGAAAAAATATACAATTTTACAGTTTGGGATAATTGGTTAATGTTGAAATGGTCCACGTGGTGATGACCTTGAAGGCGGAAGGGAAGTTTGGTCTGGCATCACAGACGATCGTCGTGCTTCTTCTTGTCTTCGAACCTGTGTGTTGGCAACCATTCTTAGGATTTTATCATGTTTGAAATAAAATGAAGCAAGACTTCAAAAATGTCTTGTACTTTGAATAACTACACATGCTCTCATGCAACAACCAGAACTGGACAGATTCTTATTAGTAAAACTATAGAAAGACAACACTCAGTTTGGCATCACTAGGCTATTGCTAACTGGAACAAGTATTATTCTGCTAATGAAAGAGAACTGTCAGCACAACATGATAAGATGAATACGACACACCCAAAGAGAATCACAGGAAATATCGAGAAACATGCAGACAATAAAAGCAGTGCCGGATGCTGGCCAACATAATAATATGTGGTCAGAGATTATTTACCTGTGGCCCATTGGATGAAGTGGAGTTGCAGGACTGCAATCGTGATTTTGCATGTAGATGATGGCGCTGCTGCATTTGTTTGAACTGTTGCAGCCTCGTTTCAAAATTGATAACATTATGTGCATTTCCTGTAACCTGATTCATGTCACTCTCCTCTGTAATTTGAGATACGCCTGGCATGTGATCAAGAACCTGAGTGTATGGGTTCCCTGAAGATGTTTGCTTCAGCTGCGCAGCATTGAAGGAGTTCGGAGGAACAGTTTTCAATCGGGTCCTTAATATTTTGAAGGCTGCACTTTGCTGCATTAATAAAAACAGAAATACCTAATGAACAACGGCAAATGCCCATAACTGTTGGGGGGGGAGGGGGGGGAAATGATATGAATTTAATAAGTAGATCCGAATAAAAGATGACCATATGCAGAAGTTGGCACATGATATTTGTTTTTTTTATGCAGTTTTACGCAAGACAGGTTTTTAAGTAAGGTATGCATCCATTTATCAGTACAATAGATACATTAGTCTGGTTAGGATAGAAAACAGTGTGACTGACGATCATGCATGACAAGTAGACCTAAGCTCATTCGTTATCTGACGAGAACCTTGACATTTTCAACTTGAAGTAAAGCTGATAAATATGTAACTCCAGCCGATATTGACACGGATAGCAACCATGTTTGCACATGCATCAAACCAAAACCAGCAATCCCAACTTCTCCCTTCTTTATTTTGTACCCTAATTTGCTTTTTTTATTTCAAAATATCACATTAGACATTATTGAACTCCGATCTTCTCTTTTAAGATGTCCACATCCTAAATGTAACCTCTTTGGAGACCAATAACTTATAACTAAAACCAACGTACATATATTTATGCACACAGCATTTATGATGGAGAATCGAAAAACACCTTTTACCGGTAAATAAGAAAAATATTATAGATTCAGTGCATGAAAGTCGACACATGCCAAAGTTTGTATACTACAATTCAAATTCTCCTTCACAACTATTCCAGCTTGGTTATGAACACATGCTAAATAATTGACGGAAGCGAAAATAACTGTACGGACAGCATAATTAACAGCATATTTACTTCTTTGGCGTACCTGGGGTAGCAGCATTAAAAGACCATACAGAGCATTTAGCAACCACACATACTTTCCAGGTTCCAGGAGCTGCAAGACAGTTAGATGTGGAATAATGAGTAGTGTGGCAAAGGAAAAATGCTGCCCATGCACATACAAGAGTTGGCAGATATCCGAGGAACAAACTAACAAATTTTTTATGAATGACTTTTTAAACCAACACAATGAAACACTTCACATATAATGCCCACTAGGAAGCACAAACGTTTTAAGTATTACATCAGCTATTCTACGTTGCTTCTAGAAAAAGACATGATATTCAATGAAGCAACTTCTATAAAGAGAACTTTAAGCAGAGGTTCAAATTATCGCTCATTTGAAAATTTGTCATTACGCTTGTGACAGTGTTGCTATCATGCTGCATTAGTAAACTGCGTACCTTCGTCTGTTGTTTAAGATATCCATTTGCTAGATCAGTTGCTTATCATTTTATACAGTAGTTGGTTCAAGTGTCTTTTTACGGTTTTAACTAAGGGACGACAAGTTCATCTGACCAAGACTAGTGTCCAACTGAAAACAAAAATGTGTTATTCACTTACACACCAACTACACAAAACTCAAACCTCATATCCACAATTCACCCACTCTGTCTTTAAATTTGTGATGCAAACTCCTGAGTACGCCCTTTCAGAAGAATCTCTTTTTCATTTCTTTTTTAAATAGAAAGGTTAAATACCTTAGGTTATCTTTTATGCACAGGAGCTACTAAACGGAACTAAGAAAACATATTGATGATTTCTGAATACTAACAGAGGGTCATGTATATACTTAAAATTGATTTTATTTCACAGATACACTTGTATTAAGGAAATAACATTTGCGATATAGTTACTTGACAACTAATGTAAAGGCATGGCGCACCTGCAATCTTAAATAAGCAAATATTGGAGTCTCCAATAAGCGAATCAGCTTGTCAAGATGGACCAAAAATTTGACATTGATGTCTTCCTCCATCAATGACTGAATGACAGAACTAGCGTGTTGATAAGCCTGTCGGGAAGGAACAAAGATGCTTGAATATTCAATAGCCAGACTAACTCAAATATGGAAGATACACTGCTAGCCAGAGCACT
The DNA here is from genome assembly GCA_023529015.1 of Papaver nudicaule. Classification (NCBI taxonomy): domain Eukaryota; kingdom Viridiplantae; phylum Streptophyta; class Magnoliopsida; order Ranunculales; family Papaveraceae; genus Papaver; species Papaver nudicaule. Next base: position 5,674 of record JAJJMA010157121.1, on the reverse strand, counting down.
CACCTGAGCTAACAGGCAAAGACTTATTGTTGCCATTGGAGAATGGCACCATGACAAATATAATGAGACAAATAAATCCTTGCCAGCAGCATTAACCAAGGATGCTTTTAATAACGCTCGCAGCTCAGACAATTCGGATGAAGTGAGTAAAATCAAATTCAGCGCCTGGCGTTTAAATGAAATGCAAGAAGAAAACCAATAAGTTCACATTTTCTACTCTAACATGCATATATGATAAATGTTGGGTCAACATTTGAGGTAATAAACCTGAACCATGATGGATGCAAAGTCCAAGTCAGTTTCTTCCTCCAGGATTGAGGATAGTTGCCGATAAACCCGTTCAGCATCTAAAAGAACACAAAGTCGTCGGATTATCAAAGCACCACGCCTAAATGAAGAAAAAAAGGGGTATGTTAAACGCATTTATAGATCACATGCCGATTATATGTAAACAATAAACCATCATTTTGCTCGAGACTTCAATGAAAAACTCACTTCTCGAGAAGCGAATGATCAACCCGGAAATTGTGCATTAAATAAACAACAAGTTGACGGAATTGAGGTGCATCTCTTGCTATACATGCATGTACCTCTAGAACTAGGAGAACTACCTGCAATCATATCAAGATACCGCTATTTAGCCTTTCATTTACTGTGTCACTTTTGATGCATTAAAAAAAAATATCCATAAACAGTCACACGGAACATCTGATATTTTTGCAACCCACAATACTACCTATTGCTGAAAAATCAAGAAAAAAAAATACATGTAAATCTAAACATCTATACATTGCAATCGAAGCATAAATACATAATAAAAAATCAAGATAACAATACGATGGGATTCTTAGAAGTAGAACAGTAGAATATCGCAACCAAGTAAAGAACATGAGGTTGAACTTTAAGAACGTAAATAAACTGAGTCTAGGTTACAAGCCTACTACTACTCTACTATAATGAGTTGATTATAAGTTTTAGGAAAATATCATAAAAAGTCAGATCATATACCTATATGACTGTTTCATTCATTATCAATATTAGTGCCATTGACAAACTACGTGTACATATTATTGATGAGTTTCACCCCCGCATCATATATAGAACATGCCCTTAGGCCGACCTCTGGGGGAATATTGTCCTACTATACTGAAAGTTTAGAAGTGTTGCGTGTACTAATAGGGACCAACATGTGCAAGTATGTGAATCGGTCACAGCTGCAATAGTCATGAGTTCATCTACCAAATCATATCCCACTGGGCCCATCAAGGTTTTGAAAGTGACAAAACTGTCAACCAATTCAAGCCATTGGGACCTACAACACTGTATAGTAACCAAAGGTAGGAGCTAACACACAGAAACCGATTATCAACATTTTCTTTACTTTGGAAGCACTGGTGATCTATATTTCCCAGTCATTCTTTCTTCATCAATAGTGAAATGCTACTTCTCTTTTGCGAGATATTCTAGCTGTAAAGTTCAGAGTACAAGACCGTAACCTAACCATGCAATTAAGATTAAGAATGTGTGAACTAGAAAGCACATTGGAACTACCATTTTAGGTAAGTAATGTAAAAATCTTAATTACCTCATCAGAAGGATCCGACAATACTTTGAGAATAGTGTCAAAAATGTCATCCAAGAACGATAAGACCTGTTCATAGAATACAGGTGAGCTTTACATTCTTTTAGGATAATAGACTAACAGTAAGATGGTGCTTATAATAACTAAAATTGTGTACTCATTTTCAGGTAAGTTGTTCACTTGTTTCAAGAACATACTTCAAGCTAGTACACAGCTCAACCTAAAATTAATCAGTCCCATCACACTGATCATGTTTACCAGTCAGGTACATATTAACCCCCACAAATAAACAAAGAAAAAAAACCACTTCCTTCAACAAAAGAACAACTCTAGTCTGTAGAACGGAACTTTCATATACTACTGTTAATTTTTATGAAGGTCAGTTTCAGCTCTTCAGCCAAAAGATTTCTAATCAGGAGTAGTAATTATCGACGTTATACAAATCTAAAGCTTAAGATCAGAGATACCTTCACATACAAAAAGAGAACTTAAGAACTTAAGATTTCTAATCAGAAACCAAAAAACATCACACTATAACAGATTACCTCAGCACGATGCCTTGTCAAAAGAGTTGCTATCCAGTGCAAGGCTTCAATTCGAGTTGCCTCCCACTCGCTCGATAATTGCCTAATAAAGGAAAAGTAGCGTAGCGCTTACTACTAAGTCACAATACATAGTAATAATATAAGGATGGGCACTGTCAATACAGCAAGTTATGTTTATGAAACTATAAACGCTGTAATTGATTCCACCTGCATGAATACGAAATCCACCATAACCCATAAAATACAGATATAGCAGCAACCTTTAAAGCATACTACGTCCAAGGTCACAAAAACCGACCTCCTTGCAATGGAGAGAATCGCACTAATGTCAAATCCCTCAGCTGGATCAGCATTTATCCCACGAAGCTCTTCATTAGTTTCTTTGGCAACCTTCAATTAAACAAAAACAGAGTAAATGTGGATCAAACATCTAGACAAATCTTAAACAAATGAGATCAAATATTTACCACTCTTATTTTCTCCTCTTTATCAGATATGCATGGCAAAATGGCCCCCAAAATGTCTGCATAATAGGGAACAAGCTGCTCGCCACCTAATTTAACGAACTCATATATCTGCGGAGTCGCGTAAATGAAATCAGAGACTAGATTAATTCTCCACCAAGAGAGGATCAGTTACTTAATTTTGGAAAATAGGCTGAGAAATGAAATAGGGTACAGCATAAGTTTTCAGACATCCTATATCCCTGAGGTAGTGCGCTTACCCATGTGATTGAAGTCAACCGGGTAAATTCATCTAGAGCAGCTGCCCTTTGAACCAAAATTTCAGCCATGCGACCATAATCTACAGACTTCACAGTAACTGCTCGAGTTAAATTTTTGTCGCATAAACCATAACAAGTTTAACTTTCCTTTTTAAACGGACACTGTACCGGTTCTAATAATATTACTGTATACATAGGAGTCTTACTGGAGAATTCTTGATTTCTAGGAGAAATTCAGAAAGTGCAGAATCCGCTTGTTGACGTATTTCATGGCTAGAATCGCTCAACATATTGAACAAACCTGAAAATTGATTTGCACACTCTTAGTAAGCAAACAGACTATTATTACCTGCACTATTGAGTTTACAAAAACTGGTATCATGGATACTCATCAGTTTACTTAAGTAGCAATATATTTACCATCAAGAAAGTCGGGTAGAAAACCAAGCATATCGATATCTGGAACACTATCCAAAACAGTGATCCATCCTACTAAAAACTGGCGAACATAAGGATTTAAGACATTCATACGCTCCCTTAACAATGGTATAAATTCTTCAATGCTGAAATGTTTTGTAAATGAAACAGAATAAAGCAAGTCATGACCACAATATTAAACTTAAAAAATTTACATACTATAGGCAGTTAAAAAAGAAAAAGGAAAAAGTATGCACCTGAACTGATCGCTTTCTGTTACAATGTCCTGGTTTGCCAATAGAAATGAATTAAACTTGGCAAAGCATACGCTAACCAATGTTATGACCATAAAACGAATAAAGAAGCAGGGGGAAAAAAATCCACCTTAACAAGCCGATCTAAAAGATGTGCAGCACTCTGGACATTGGCGTCGGAGTCTGCTGAGAGCTTACATAGCGCATCAAAGATCTGGTTGAAGAATATAATGAAATCTCCTCTTACAACCTGCAGAGTGGGAATGGAAAAGCGATCAGACACGATACAGTTAATGTGAATAAAAAAAAGAAAAAAGACAAATAATAATAGGTCATCTACACTTGGATCTCACCTTTGCAATGTTATAAAGTGCTTCACATGCATAATAACGAACTCTGCTATCTTGGTCCGAGAAGGAATTTAGGACAGGAGGCACAATTTGCTGGGAGGTTATAAACCAAACAAAGGGATTATAAAATGGTACAACACACAAAGAAAGCATGAGATAACACAAGTTCGTCAGAAAATTTATGATAAGTAAGCAGAGGCTCATCCATTTAAACTTCCGATACCACGGAGGAGGGAAAATGTAACATAAAAAACAGCCAAGAGCCTTCTTGCACAAATCGTGTAGCAGCTAGATAGGTCACCCTGTTATTTTTTATTTCATTTTATTTATGTTTTCAAGCAAAACAATTAGTGAAGTGGATGCCAGAAGCAGGTGTAAGGTCGTGTGCAGGAACAATGAAGCAACAAAAACTATAGGAGTCTAAAGTTGGGATAGTGATGGAACGTTTAAGTCAAGATAATGAAACAGAAAAGAAAAATCATAGACATTTTGTTGGAAAATTTGAATTTACGAGCTGATGGAAAGACTAATAGAACTATAGCAACTAACTTATAAAACAAAACCCTAACTTTTTTTCTTCACTCTCTGAAAGACATCTTTCTTTTCGCCTAAAAATCTTAAAACAGTTCAAAGTCGTCCATTATAACACTGATATGGAAGTCGGCCTTCTTCGCTCAAATAATCTGTTCAATTCTGTTGTTTTTTTTTTGTTTTTTGTCAAAGCTCCTATGTTCCTAAATCTCGGTCCTCCCCTGTGCAAAATGAATTCATTTGCTAGATACTTAAGAGTGCAAAACAAAAACAAGTTATAATCGGGATCATGGTTCTAACCAAAATACATCAACACTTTTCACGCTTTAATCAGTTCAACTAAGAAATAAGCAGGTTGACCTCTGACAGCTATTAACATATTGACACTAAACGTCGTGGTAAAAGGACCAGAGGTACATATACTCAGTGGATATGTACATTGATGGACCAGAAAAATGTCTTGTGCTGTGAATAACTACACATGCTCTCATGCACCAACCAGAACTGGACAGCTTCCTTATTAGGAAAACTATTAAAGACAACACTCAGTTTGGCATCACTAGGCTATTGCTAACTGGAACAAGTATTATTCTGCTAATGAAGGAGAACTCTCATCAGAACATGATAAGACGATACACCCAAGTATATTGCCAACACGCAAATTATTATACAACTTCAGTCTAAGAACAATTCGTATTTTACATTATAATCCAGATAGTACACCAAGTTGATGACTAGACAAATCGATTAGACATCAGTACTAATAAGAATCCCATATCATATCAAAGAAACTGCTCTTTGGAGATACACTTCAACTTAAGGAAAACATGTTACTTTTAAAAGTTTTTCAGCATTCACAACAAAAGGGTTTACTTAGAAAAATCTAGGCCCTTAAGTGTGTCATTTTGGGAACCATAAGTGCAGTCGTTGGAATATATTGACAAAAAGATCATTAAAGCAGTTCAATGGACTCAAGAATATTATAAATTTGTTCAATTTCTTAACTTACCTCCAGATGTTGAGCAGCTTCTGTAGTCAAACCAACAGTTGCAGCAGCGAGTCCAATCAATCCACCCTAATACAAAATAAATAACTCTAGAATCTGATAAAAACAAAACGATCAACTTATTAAAACTGGAGCTCGGAAAGGGGGGTAATACAATACCTTCCGGTGATTCGCTTGAGGAGAGTAAGTAAATTCAGTAATTAAAAGATTGATCACAGCAGTAATCCTATCGTGATCCCCTGCAATCATCAGTTGCTTTACAACT
>JAJJMA010157099.1:0-15664 GCA_023529015.1 Papaver nudicaule | reverse complement strand
GAAACAGATATGTACAGGAATACAAAGAGAAATATTCAACCGAGTATCAAACTATGCCATGGCGTTTATGTAGATACGTTAATACCAGCCAACCTAGAGAGACCTTTATATGGAATTAGACAATCTAAATTGTGAAAGTTATGACTGGTTGCTCTGGTTAGACGCATTTTTCTGATAAAATCAAATGTCAAACTTTAGATTATGACTCGCAAACATTCATGAGTCCACAAATACTAGCCTAATGTTAAAAAAAAAGTACGATATGTGAGAAACAGAAGCCCATTGAAATAACTCGAAACTCTGATGAATCAGCGTTGTCACAAATCTTAGCTGAAAACCTAATTCAAGAAGTGATACTAAACTTAGAGAGACCAAAACCAAAGACTACTACAAGCTTGGGTGGAACAAATACGGCCAACATTATTGGCCCACGTCATCCGAATCTTGTTTGTGGTTTTTGATATAACCTTTTTACTTTCCAAAAGAAAAACAATATTTACAATAATCAGGTTGGATGCCTAGCAACAGCTGGGTTCCAACCCTTTCTGAATAACAATTCCTAATATGTGAGAAAAATAGGTTTGATATGTGAGAACCTCATTTTGTGTCTATTCCTTTAAAGAGTATTAATTTTAACATTTTCATTTGATCGGTGGAAAATTGCCTAATGTTCAAGCAAAAAAAAAAAAAAAAACGATATGTAAGAACCTAATTTTGTGCCTACTTCTTTAAAGAGTTTAATTTTGACATTTTCATTTGATCAGTGGAAAATAGATTATTGATTTTACAGTGAGCTTCAGGAAAATTCCTAACAGTCCTAGAATGCGAATGAGGTCGCGAACCGTTAACATTTTCGGGTTCAATTTTTTTTGAACTGTCCTGGAACGAGAACTAGTTTGTGAACCGAAAGTGCAAGTGAAGTTCAGTTGATCGGATCTGTTCCATAGCACGCAACCTCTGAATCAGTTTGCAAACCAGAATCTGTTTTGGTTTGAACCTCAATCTGTATACTCGTATATCGAGTATTCCCCAAGATTCAACATTCTTCGAACTTTGACTTGCAAGCAAACCATTTTCATAGAAAGTGTATTGGACCTTTCTCACTATGATACTATAATCGTACACATGAAGTAACCTTGTGTATACGAACATGACATCTTGATTCTTGAGTCGTGTCGATAGGATTCCTTCTTAACAACTATGAATACCAAAGTCACCTACTATGCTTCGAATGATAGATATCTAAAATAGTAAGAGTTCATATGTCACAAAATTTTGATCTTCAATTTAAACAATAACAAACAATAATGATAACCTATATGAATATATGTATCAGTCTTGAACTAAAGTTCCTAAATACTTCTTTCATCAAACTCATTCTTAAGAAGGAGGATTCGGCTACTGTGAAGGATTTTAGACCCACAAGTGTGATTTCAAGCTTTTACAAAGTGATTTCATAAGTGTTAGCAGAAATTATGAAGGTGGTCATGCCGGGGTGAATTGGCGATGCTCAAGGGGCTTTCATTCAGGACAAACAGTTTTTGGATGACATTCTTATTGATAACGAGTGCATCGATAGTAGATTGAAACAACAATTACCGGGTGTTCATTATTCTCAATTCTAAAAAAGAATGGTTTTGAAAGATATGGATTGATAGGATGGAATGGTGCATTACAGAATCTCAATTTTTGGGCTTAGTGAATGGTTCCGCGATGGATATAACTAAGCCATTAAAGGTATACGCCAAGGTGATCCTCTGTCACCTTTTCTATTACACTTAGTGGTCGAAATTTTATAAAAACTTCTGAATGAGGCGGTGGCAAATGGTAGAATTTGTGGTTTCTCGGTAGCCAATAATGGGACTGTGATGTCTCATCTTTAATTTGTGGATGATACCATTATTTTCTCAATGCCTCCACGGATGAAACTAGAAGGTTGCATGGTATGTTGACTGTTTTTGAGGTCCTTAATCCTTACTGGGTTAAAATTAAACCTAAAAAAGAGCAAGATAACTTTATTAGCGGTGCTGATTTGATGACTGATCTAGCGTTAGAGTTAGGTTGGGGTACTGACTTTTAACCAATTACTTACTTGGGTATGCGTGTTGGAGCGTCGAGAAGAATTACTGATGTTTGAGAAGTAGTCACTGAAAGAATGCAAAATAAATTAACACCATGGAAGGGACGTTTTCTCAACAATGCTGGAAGACTCACTCTAATCTAATCTAGTCTTCGAGTTTACTATCTCTCATTAATTCACCTACCAGCCACGGTGGAGAACAAATCAAATAGTATTATGAGGAAGTTTCTTTGGTGGTGGTGGTGGTGGGTGGTAGAGGATGATAAAAAAAAATGAATTGGGTGGTTTGGACAAAGGTTTGTCGTCCAAAAGAAAAGGGAGGGTTGGGAATATGGAATTTGCAACAGGTGAATACTAGTCTACTCGTTAAGTGGCATTGGAGATATGCTAAGGAGAGCAAAGTTTTGTAGAGGCGTATTATTTGTGAGAAAACTAATTCAAATCCTGATTTCCTAGTTCACATGAAACCTACAGACACTATATAAGGAAAAGTTTGTGGCATGATATCGATTGCACAAGAGAGGAATCCTATGAATGCATTCATATTGACGTAAAGAATGGTAAGCCTACTAGGTTGTGGTATGATTTATGGCTTGTTACACGTTCTCTTGCTGCCAAGTATCCTAAGCTTTATAAGAAGAGCTTACAACAAGTTGATTCGGTGGATAAAATGTCTGGACAAGGAGGACAGTTGAGGTTTCGTAACAGGCTAAATCCAGCCGAATGTGTTGATCTCTTAGATATTAAAATCGATTTACAGAGGGTGCAGTTGCAGGTTGATGAAGAAGATGAAGTAGTAGGTGATTTCACGTCAAGAAGGTTAATTACAAAAATGTGGGAAAGTACTAATGACTGCAGGTTCTGGAGGTCATTAGGTGGGAAGTTTATCTTTTGTCATGTAGGCGTTGATGTAGCTACGCGGAGTGTTCTTCAACGCAGAAGAATGTAACTGCCTTCCTATCTGTGTGTTCTTTGTAACAAGAAAATTGAAACCCATGAGCATTTATTCATTTACTGTGATTTCGCACGACAACTTTGGAGTTATTTTTTGAATGCTTGGCAGCTGAAATGGGTGTGAATGAAGGCTTGAAAGAACTCTTATATAACTGGAGGCTCACGAAATTCAGACCAATGCTTACATTTTATGGTCTCTGATTCTTTATGTCATAAGGGCAAATCCTATGGGGTGGGCAAACCCAGGATTTGCCCATTTTAGGGCCACTATGGGGTGGCCTAACCAACAAATAGCGAGAAAACGGAGGGGCAAACCAACATTAATGTTGGTTTGCAAGGTGAGGCGTGGGAAGGGCCGAGCGGCGCTTCCTAAACCGCTGCTAGTACAGCGACGCTACCTAAGCCGGGCGGTGTAACCAATATATTTTACCGTTGGATTACAACGGTAACTAACTCCCCCATAATTACCCCATAAATACCCATTTCCACTCTTTCATTTTAACATCTCTAATTAAAAAAAAATTCTCTACTAATCCTCCTCTCTTCAAATTTGGTATCAGAAATTCTCTCTACTAAGTTTTTTTGGATTGCATCAACAATGTTTTCAAAGTGGCAATGGAGAAGAGATCCTCAAGTTATTCGAGAATGTACCAGCAGACTAGATTTTGCGGCACCATTAGTTGAAGACGCTATCGAGCTTGATTTCAATGGGAGAAAAATGTCTAATGCTGTTAACAAAATATGTAATGGGTATAAGAATATTGAAAATGACAAAAAGCAAAAGAGTATCAAAATTGTGGAGGCTGATGCAAAACCGGGAAAGAAACGTAAAAGCCAGAGCGGCAACGAAAATGTGAATGTAGTGAAAAAGCCGGGAAAATCTATTAAGGAAAACATCATATCAAAGTTCCGGAAGCTTAATAAGGTAGGGAAAAAAACTGTGTTCAAGGTTAATTTCATATGAAGTACATTAAAATTTGTGTTCAATCGGTTGTCTGAACTTCACTACTATGTTATATTATGTAATAAACTTTATGAATGAAAAACTCTAGTTGTTGAAATCTTACATTTTCAAAATCTTACATATTTTAATAATTTTTTACCTCCGGTTAAAAAGGGTTGAATCAGTCTCTCCGTTGCAAGATATTATAACAGTGCATGAAATCAAAATCTTTTCCCTTCGCCCTACGCCATTCTTGTTGCGCTCTAGTTACTACGCCGACATCAGTTTCACCGGATATTCTTTCTGATTTTAATTTCATAACTAAATTCCCAAAAGCTCGAACGCGGTCGTTGATTTTCCACCAACGTTTTCGCAACCTTGCGGGAGAGCGACTTCTCTGGTCCCCATAAACCGCTTCATACATTTCAAATAATTTTTGCCAGAATTTGGGGCTCCGATATGGGTGTTTTTTTTTTGATAATAAAAGAGGAAACAAATTACAAAAGAGCAGCAAGCCAGTTCATCTATCCAAGAGTCTTGGAGCATAGAACTGATGCCATGAGTGGCCAGTTCTTGAAGTCTAGGGTTATGCTTAATACTTAGAGTTTTACAAGCGATAAATTGAAAAGACTGAATTGAAATTAACGCAGCATCCAGAGTTCCGTTGGATTGCCAGGAAGTGTTTCTTGGATATCCCTGCAAGCCTCTAGTCAGGTTCCCATTAGTTCCAATTAAATTGATTTTTTTTGCATTGTAGAGTACTAGCCCATTTCATTGCTTCATTTGCTGCTAGAGCATCTCCTTCGTCTTTGTTGTAGCTTCTGATCGTGAAACTTTTCCTTCCGATAGTGGCACCTGCTGTGTTTTTGATCATCAAACCAATCCCTGTCAGGTTAGTGTGGCTATCAAAAACACAGCTAAATAGTAAAATGTTGGATGCACATTGTTTCCTGTTGCTGGAGGACTTTGACTTCTTTGGTGATCCACTTCTCTATGGGTGTTTAGTAGGATGATTTTGTAAAAACAAATAAATCCTACAAATGCATTCATCTTCATCATTAACAAAACAGAAATGGCTCCACGTTGGAGTATATTGTGGACTCCCCATGTTAAAATGAGCTATACTTGATGGAAAAAAAATTTGAAGCAGAAATTAATGGAGATCCAAAGAAACCAATGGATTTTAGAAAAGGATTTCGGATTTTGAGAGAGTAGTGATGGATGTGTGAGTTGAAGTGATGTTTAATGAGGAATTCGTTTGCTATTTATAGGAGGAGGAAGCAATATGACCGTTATGAACAGCAGGCTCAACTAAAGCCGGGCGGCCTAGCTTAAACCGCCATCGGCTTAACTAGAACCGAGCGGTCTAGGTCAGGCCGCTAGACACTTCTCACGCCGCTGAATACCTTTTACCATAGTGGCAAACTTTTGCCCATCCACGTGGACAAGTAAACTAGACAACTATACGGGTTCCATAGGAATTGCCCTAATTTGGCAAATTTGGGTAACAAGAAACTCAATTGTTCACGGAGAAAAGCAGTAGAGTTTTAATGCAATACTTACAGCAGTGAAGACTGACTTATGCTTGTGGACCTCACAGTTGAACGTCTTTAAGAGCTATACTAACTTGAGTTCTCTTTGTTTTCTATTTTTGGGGTCTTGCGAGCATTGTGTTTATAACTCTATACAATTTTTTTCTTTTTTTTAATATATTCCTTTTTCACTCGAAAAATAGTTTTGAACTAAAGTAAACAAGATAAAATGAAATTTGTTTATTTTCAAATACCTAACAGGCGGAACATCAAGTTTTATCGAATTCTGGTTCCACTAATTTAAATCTTGAACCGTGACACCAGGAACTACACCTGACCTATATAAACGAGTCCGGTTCTAATTTCAGTTTTGGTTCCAGTTTTCAGTGGTAATCGGGAAGAACCTGATCTATTAACAATTCTAATATCAATTAGCGCATTCCCAACTGTAAAGTCATTAGTACACCTTTTAATTTGAAAAGGAAGTAAACTTGCTTTTAGATGACGGTACAATAAATTTACAACAAAAATTATCAGTTTACTCTAGCCGTCTAATGTGTGCCACAATCCATATAAGATAAAATAAATAGCACCACCGTGTATGGCACACCTCGAGCAAAATTGGCAACTACTTCAACTAATGTTTCCAAAGCATAACGGATCGGAGTCTGTCGAGTCGGGCAAGTTGGATAGAAAAGAAAGCACAAAGAATGCTCCCCGCTGTAAAACACTGTGAAATTTCTCGTGCTATCACACCAAACTTTTGTCAAACTTACGAAAAAGGCATTTAAAAATGTTAAAAGAAGACTATTTACACCGGGACAAGATAGGAAGAAGACCAAAGCGGAGAAGTCTTTCTGCGTTTCTGACATTTGAAAAAACACCGGACCAGAACTTGAAGTTATTAATTGAAGTGAAATTACTTTCTTTAAAATCCGACCCGTCCGTCTCTCTCCACCCAGCTCCATCCCCAACACACAGAGAGAGAAAAGTTAATCTCTCTCCATCAAAAAAGAGAGACAAAATCTCTTCAGATTTCAAAATCCGATCCTGGATTAGTTAGTTAAGAAGTAAAAGTTAACCGTGTGTGATGGTGTAAACATCAAACGCGTTAAAAATAGGTGTTTTGTTGTGGGTCAGATTCCGGCCGACAAAAGAGAACAAAAAAAGAAAATGGAAGTAAAACCTTCATCTTCTTCTTCAAGTGAAGGAGGAAATAAGGGTTGGAATCTCTGCAAAATGCCTTTCTGGCAACTTGGTAATTCCTCATCTTCATCTAATTCTACTACTACTACTTCAACTTCGTTGACTTCACAAAATCGTCAACACCATAACCATCAAAACCAGCAACCAATTGATCAAGGAACTCATTCTATGAATACTGTTTCTTCTGTAGCAAGATCTCTTCTTCCTACTAGGCGCAGGCTTCGTCTTGATCCAGCCAACAAGCTTTACTTCCCCTGTATGTTTTTCTTTATCTTTTTTGGTTTTATTTCATTTCTTTTTATCATTTTTTTGCTTTGAGAATTGAAATTGGGCTAATCAATATTATTGATTTTAAGTGCTTGTTTATTGGTTTTATAAGTTTAATTGCTGATTTATTTATGGTTAATATTGAAGATGAGCCTGGTAAACAAGTGAGAAGTGCAATAAGGATTAAAAACACTAGCAAGTCTCATGCAGCTTTCAAGGTATGGGAGTGTCTATGGATCATGTTTAAGCTTTTGTTTCTACATATTTGTTATTTTTTTCGTCCAACTATGGTGTATTTAAATTTTAGGTACCTAATTATTGGCTGTTCTGTGTGTTTTTAGTTTCAAACAAATGCCCCGAAAAGTTGCTTCATGCGCCCGCCTGGTGGTATACTTGCTCCTGGTGAAAGTATTGTTGTAACAGGTAAGTACTTGATTCTTTATTTCCATGTTCTTGCTAATGCTACTGTTCAGAATCACAGTTAAAAAAATCACTTGACGAAGTTTATGATTTGGTAGAAGAGGGATAGATATAAAATTTAGGTTTGAATTTGGAAGAGGAAGACCATGCTACCTACATTAAATGAGTTATTTACTTACCAATTTATTCTTTTCCCAAATTAAGAACTTCGTCTTAAATTGGAATCTATAACACATTATCCGATGAGTAACATGAGCAGCATTGAAGTAGAATTAATCTTCGTATAGTAGTAATCCTTAACACATTATCCAATGCTTTTAGGATGGAATCAGTAACATGAGCAGCTATCACGTTTCAGAGCATTGAAGTAGAATTAATCATACCTCTTGTGAAACTATTGTAGTAATCCATATCATTCTTTTTTGGTTTCTAACTTTGGGTTGAAACACACTAGTTTTCAAATTCGTGGAGCATCCAGAGGAAGAGAAACAAACTGAGCAGAAGTGCAAAGTGAAGTTTAAGATTGTCAGTCTAAAAGTTACAGAAGGGATGGAATATGTACCAGAGCTGGTGAGTGGTGTTTTCAAATAAAATCTGCTCTTCTAATTTTTGTTGTGTTGCCAGAGTTCTCCTGTATCTGTGTAATTGAAACCTGTTTAGCTAGGAAGAGTTTGTACCAAATTTTAATTGGGCAGAAGTGGGTGATTTCTTCTAAATGAACTGTTCTGCACTATTACTTTTATTATTACAAGAAAGACAGGATGATCATATAAACAACCAGGGCATGTGGTTTTTCTTATTTCTAATTGACTCGGAGCTTTGCTGTATTTGTCCTACTAGTAACAATCACTTGAATTTCTTTTGAGCCAGTTCGATGAGCAGAAGGATCACGTAGCAGTTGAACAAATTCTGCGAGTCGTGTTCTTGGATGTTGAGAAAACAAGCCCTGTGAGTAGTAATCATATGCTTATGTTGGTGTTAACATATGGCAACACAAGTAACTCGTAGATGATATCTGTTCATATATACTGTTTCTAGGCAATGGAAAAACTGAAGAGACAGTTGGCCGAGGCTGAGGAAGCGGTTGAAACGCGCAAGAAACCTCCAGAAGATACTGGTCCACGGATAGTTGGAGAAGGATTAGTCATAGATGAATGGGTAAAGTGTAAACTAGTTGTTGTGGTATTCTTTTCAATCTTGGATCTTGCTACATTCTTTGATTTCTTTCTCGTATTCTCTTTTCCAGAAAGCGCGAAGGGAAAGACACTTGGCTAAGCAACAAGTTGAAGGGCTTGATTCAGTTTAAAGTGAAATCTAAATATGGTTGCTGTGTCTTTCTTGAAGACAATCTCTCTCTAAATGTACTAAGAATGAAAAATGTGTCATTTGTATCCCTTGTTGGTGTGAGGTTTAATGTGAAAGTAGGTCCACTTCCATATTTTGGGGTGTCTTAAAATGTGAGATGAACTCGTATGGAGTATAAGAGATTTGTTTTGTAGATAAGTGCTATTGATGCTTTTGAAAATCAAATAATATTTCTTGCCATCAAAGTCTAACCCAGAAATATATCCCAGTCTGTTGTCCAGTTCGAGCAAACTGCAACCAGACTGACGAACTGGTTAGCATGCTTCCCTGGGATCATTGACCAACTGGTTAGCATGCTCCCATGGAAAATTACTCTAGGGAGATAAGAGTACAATGGCTGGGCTTGTGGTTGTTTCTTGCAATTGCAGCATAGACGGCAGTTCCCTAGTATGAAACACTAATGGGCATGGCTATTTTGCACTAATGGGCATGGCTATTTTGCTATTATAGTGGGCCGTGCGCATGGTAAGTCTTAGAAGGTTTGACGGGGTCTGATGTGTCATTTCATTCAATCATCGATGCCGGAGGTTTTGGAAACTTTCATTTCATTTCTTTTAATCCTAAGCACACACTGATTCTGGATTTGTCTGAGACAATCGCTTGAACTTACACTTGATTATCAGGAATTCATTGTTTCAGTGTTGAACCAAGTTTGAACACACGAAAGGGATTACACAGGTGACCCACTTTTGTTTTTTATTTACTTTTTGTTGAAACTGTGACGGTTAGGGGCAGAGTGCATGAATTATTACTCGATCAGTCCTCCAAACAGATAATGAGATAATACTTGAAAGGTGGCTTCCTGTAGATTTGGTCAGGGTTATACGGAAATCTCTTTCCCTCTTGGCCACGGCCCCACCATTTCTCTTTTGGCTGTGACTCTTGTCACGGCCCCACTTTCATCCCTTGGCCGTGGCTCTTGCCACGGCCTCACTTTTATTCCTTTCGAAAAACTCTTATCGTAGACCCCACTTCTATAGGTTAGCTCTAAAACAATACTATGGCCCACTTTTATCACACGCCATAGATTGGGGGTCCCACTTCTTCAGCCTTGAGCTACCTCTATTTATGGGTTCCACTGATCCAAGTCCTAGATGATTATGGTCTTTATTGAATCCATGATATTCTAGTTTCCTAATCAAATTCGGAAATCTGGCAGATTACGAATTGCCTTAAAGAACAATTTATACGGTCTAATCCGTAAGGATTCAGGAGAAACTTCCTTCATGAAAGTTGTTCATCAGCGAGTTTCCCATGATATACTAAAATTTTATAATTTTAGAAAATATAAGCTGGCCTGGACGATTTTTAGAGTAAGTGACGTGTAAACTGTCTATAAATCTGAATATGACATAATGTTATGGTTCATCCCTATACATCCTATAGCCAACTTCCTAATAAGATTATTATGCTATGTAACATAGCCTATTATCATTCATGTGGCGTATCTTTCGGTCTTGAATTGGAAATACTCATGCATTCTTGGTTATGGCTACGTTGTGTTAGCATAACTCCCCTTTTTCCTGATTATAGACTTGATTCCATAATCAGTGCTACATTTCTTAATCATGGCTCATGGCTATGACTTATGTTATTTTGGACATTCATATGTATCTATTACTCAGGGAATTGGTGCATAATATGCCACGAGCCAGTTTCTCATATTTATGGCATACAGAAAGTCGTATTTACTTGACTATTGCCACAAAGGGTTGCTGAAATCCACTCAGTCTAAATGGCGATTGCATAGCTCAATCCTTAGACTATTCTCATTGGTTTAAATGGCGATTTCCCGGCTCAATCCTTAGATCAAGCGTAAAAGAGATACACAAGCTTATCGCTTAATTCTCTATTGATGTGCAAAGTCCTAAGTTTACCAATAAATGGTACGACTTGCACTTAGTCAGCTTTGACTTAACAAATATTCAACACTTAACAAATCTTACGAGAATCAAGTAAGTTACATGGGGGGATATTCTTTAGGGTTTTGGTTTGGCGGTCTACGTCACGTGTGATTGCAAGGGCTCAATCACTCAACGGGAAAGAAACTAAGTCGAGTGAACGTTGCTAGAAAGATGGGATGAGAAAGTGGGCTGTTAGTCTTCCCTAATATTAGGCGCAAGACTCTTAACAGTTGGCCTCACTTACTCCACACTCCCACTCTTCCACTTCTTCCACTTCTTACGAGATCAGTTGGGATTCTATTGCTATAAATAGGTCACTCGAACAGTTTGGAAAAGACTGAACAAACTGTTCAATTCGGTGCAGTACAATCAATTCATCTCATCGATAATTGATTAACTCTTCTCATTCAGCATTCAATATATAGTGAGAACTGAATATCCATTCTTTTAGCAACTTTATTCACAACATCACAGAAATCATAGCAATTCTCTGATCTCATCTTTCTCGGCTTCCCTCCCTTAAACCAACTCTATTTCGTCTTCTTGTAACTGAAGCAATACTCGAACGGCCATTTCTTGGTTTAGACGAGTCTTGTTCGATCTTGACCTCTCGAATACCACTACAACTTCACACTTTACCCCTCAGATTCTCTTTATCGGTTTACACCTAAAACAATAGTCTGCGGTCTTCGTCTTCAAAGTCTCAACTACATAATCGAATCCACTATACGAAACCTAACTTTAGTACACCTAAATCAAGAATTGCATTTTGGCACCTAAACTTGACAACTAGCTTGACATACCAACGTTAGTAGGTTTGACTGAACTATGCTGTGACAAGATTTTCCATAAGCACATTTGGGATTTTTGATAACCTGTTCACATCAACAGTGACACACCTATCCATAATAACACCTGTCCATAAGGCATTTTATTCATTTTCAAATCTCCAAGAACATTTTGTAAACAAATCTTTATTCATTGTTTTCAATATTTTAATACCGAGCCTTCAACATTTTCTTCTTTTACATAAAGTTTCCCACTTTACCAAATACAAGTTTTTACTTCACTTTGCATCATTCCTTAAGAAATCCCTCGTAATTCTTTCAAGCTTCTTAAGCACTAACATGTGAACCCAATATAAAGACATGTAATACAACGGGAAACTAGTTTAAACATTATTGGTTAAAGTTATTTCTCCAATAGAAGAGGTTTCTTCCAACCAGATAGTCTAGAAATAAAACTACAAAACACTACTGATTAAAGTTATTTTTTCATTCTTTGCTTCCCTACATCTAAGGGCTAACAATACTCCAGATGGTTGCATCCGAACCAACGCTTGCAATTATATTAACAACTAACCAGAAATTAAGCTACCAACTGTAATGAATACTAAATAATATCCACAGATAAGGGACACCCCCTCCTATATTGGCAGGTATATGACACCTATGCACCTGGCAAATCATAAAATTTTCCAAATTTGCGCTGCTATGGTAAATTTTCCAGTTAGCCGGGCGAGACAGAAACCCTATCGACATATAGAGTTAATCTCTCTCGATAAAGTCAATCTCACTAGCAAGGTGTTTAATCTTGCGTGATTTTATTTTCATGATCAGGTTTTCATCATACGGCCCAAAACCAAGTTTTATACATACTCAATATCACCCACATTATAACACACACCTTATTTACATTCCTCTCAATTTAGTTGTTGCGAATCCCGCTCTTATTTTTCTGGATTATGGGTAGTTCACAATATATTCCACGGTAGAGTCCATTTAAGTATCTCAAAGATGAAAATTTATGTATTTGTAGCAACTATTTGTAGAAATTTATGTATTTTCTATATTTATGCCAGCATGGGATTGGCAAACAAGTGTAATGGCCTGACAAACTGGTAAATTTTCCGGTTAGCCGTGCAAGACAAAATCTCTATCGAGCGATAGAGTTAATCTCGCTCGATAGATTCAATATCGCCAGTGAAATACTTAATCTCGCACGGTTTTATTTTCATCGTTTGATCAGGTTTTCATCAAGCGCAGATCAAAATCCATGTCCTATAAATACTCAATATCACTACCATTATAACACACGTTTTTTACAGTCCTTTCTCAATTTTGTTGTTGCTAATTCCGCACTAATTTTTCAGGATTATGGGTAATTCACAATATATTTTACGGTGGAGACAATTTAAGTATTTCGAAGATGAAAATTTATGTATTTGTTGAAATTATGTGTTTAATTTTTACAACCTACTGTCGAAGAGAACTTATGTATTTGGTTCTCCACAATAATCTACTAAATTCTTGGTGCCATCTTAGGTTTGTGCAGGATAACATAGTTTATTGATTATTGTAAATCTTCGACTTTTAGTTTTAGTCGAGTTACTTGGGCTTGCAGCTGTTGACTCGAGGGTCTTCAACAAAAGGGACTACAACACAACCTTGTTCGCCAATTATCATATTGTTGATGGATTTTTGGTTGAGTGGTTTGGGTCTCCCTATACTAGACCCAAAAGGCAGAATGCCGAAACCTCTGCACAAACCTATAATCAAGGAAGCAAAACAAATACTTTTGCTTATGTTTACATACATATCAATCATTTGGGTGCGTAACTCTTAGATAATATCAGGGATATAGTAAGAAACTCACTTGAGTGCCTTGATTTGCAGTCGTGCACTTTCTTTTTCCACGTAAAATTGTGAAAGTGTCTATGAAGGAATTTGAAACCTTTATTCAAAGATACTCGATACTGTGTGCAGATCTTGATGCAACGTGTATCATGGTAAGATCCATCACATGTTTCAATAAAGGGTATATCATTTCTTTTATAATCTTGTACCAAACACGACTCACACGAGGTAATCTAGAGAGAATCAATATCTTGAATATCAAGGCTCTCATGATGTCATTCAGTATTAGTTCCAACTGCTCCTCGGACATTATGTTGATTTATATCTTGATGAATTTGAAAGATAGTATCATTAGTTGGTCAATGTCTACTTCAATCAGTGCATTGTCCTCTATGAATTTTCTTAGCTTATTGAAAGAGTTTTTTTTTCTCTTTGGAGATAAATTTCTAAATCCATAGAGAGTTTGTCAATTGGTTTTTCAAGACTTGAATAAACTCCAAGGCATTTTAATCCTTTTGGAGGGGGTGGCAAGAAGTTGTTTAGCAGACTCAATAAGATTTGTCAAGGTGTTATCATGATCGTTATTATCAGTCTTCATTTTCTGGTGATATGTTACAAAAAATAGAATTCTTTTCCATGTCCAAGAACCATTCAAATACAAACAGTTAGTCTTATATGTGTTTGCCAAGCTCTAATACCAATACCAATTGAAAAAGCAGGGGTACCCAAATACACCATCAACTTTTATTGGGTTCGTGAACTATGACTAGTCAATGGACGATCTCAAAAATAAATATTCAGAGGCACAAACACTTGGACGATCTCACAAATCAATATACAAGGTTAACTGAGAAAGATCAATATTACTAGATCAGAATTTGAGACAAAGAAAAGTCTTTCTAAATATTTATACAAGATTGGAACTCTTTGCAAATATAATAAAGTACAATATATGCTTAGATTATAATTATAATAATCAGAGAATTATAATGCAGAAATAAGATAAAACAAGACACCGATATTTTATTAACGAGGAAACCGAAATCCAATAGAAAACCTTGGGACCTAGTCTAAATTTGAACATCAGACTGTATTAAGTCGCTACAAGCACTAACCTAATATCTGACTTCGGACTGGAATGTGGTCGAGACATCACCAACCCTACAGTGATTCATCCAGTCCTGCTCCTCACGTCTCTTGATTCTCATAAGAATATACACACTTTATTCCCTCAGCTGAAGGCCGTTACAACATAAGAGTTGCGTCAGCCGTTGTGAAGGATTTTGCAGTCAATCTTCCTTTAACAGAGAATGTATGTGACTTCCTCTTTAGAGATGATCAATTAATACTGGGAATCTCTTTATTGTCAAACAGAGGTTAATCCACAAAAAAACTAATAACGATTCCACAATAATTTATAGGACTTAACCCTATTTAAAAGAGCCTTACGAAGTTTTCCTTTGAATCTTGGATGTCGAAAGATAAGAGTGATCGACACAATTAAAGCAAGATACATAATGTCAACATAACAAAGGATATAACAATTATGTGCGTCATGGATCCTTAAGTGAATTCTTTCAAATGATCGTAAATTAATTTCTTACGAGGGAAATTAAGTCCCGATAACGACAAGGCCAGGTTTCTTAAGATTGAATATCGCTTTGAGTTACCCTATTTATAGTGATCAATAAGGGTAGGTTGATTAATATTGAAACAATAATTATTTTAGTTACAAGTAGTTCACAAACCATGTAAACGAGTCTGTTACTTGCATTAGGCACCAAGTAATCAAGAGTTCTCGTGAATAAAAAACCATAGAAGTTTGATATCAGAGTAATAACACATATGTTAATTACATCGTGAGTAGGTTTCTTTACGCTTTCAGAAAGAACGAAACTCTTCTTCATAAGAAAGACTCTAGAATAGAATCCCATGTATGTGAAAGTTCACCTTATTGAATTTTAAGAAGATAGATGTGCGCCACATATTGACATTTTTCAATGGCTAATATGCACATGAAGTGAGTTCATATGTCGGCAACATATTATAATTGACCTGGTTCGCGAAACCCAAACAATATCCGAGTTCAGGAAACTTTGAACTACGTATAGATCGCGAACTCCAATTCCCCGGTTCACGAACCCAACCTGTATTTTGGGATCAGGAGTTTTTCCGAATGTCAAGGTTCGCTTTTTTCGACGTTCTAAAATATAAAACCCCATATATCGTACATTTTATTTGAGAAAAATCATTAATGTAATTGGCTTTCGAACCATTCTCACTTCAATCCTATCTCGAGATACACTTAAGTTGTGTATTCGGAGCAAGACCAACGTTACAACGAACATGTCTTTTAA
>JAJJMA010157070.1:0-17475 GCA_023529015.1 Papaver nudicaule | reverse complement strand
GTAATGCTCCTTTTTAGTTAATGAAATGAGTTGTTCATAAAAAAAAAGAGAGAAAAAGATATTGCCTACATTGTAGCGAAATAGAGAATTATTTAAAGGGTGTCGAACATCTTCAAATTTAAAATAGAGAAGAGGGAGAACGAGCTAAGGGTACCGAACATCGTATTTACCTATTATTGCAACTATGAGAAGAAGAAAGATAACATGTAAGTATACCAATAACAGTAACAGCAGCAAAAAGACAGATAGTAAATCTATCTACTTAAATAGCATGCGAAAAAGTAAAAGAGATTGCCTACATTGTAAGGGCAAATCCTATGGGTGGGATAAAAATTTTTCCTTTGCCCTGCCAGGTGGATGGGCAAACAACGTTTGCCACTATGGTAAAAGCAATTTAGCGATCTGAAAAGTGCCAGGCGGCCTAGCTACCGCCGCTGGCGGCACAGTTAGGCCGCTCGATACAAGTTATGCCGCCAAATAATAAAAAATTAATTAAAAAAATATTTTAAAAAATTAAATTTTTTTTTTTAATTTTTTGGGTAGTGACACTGTGGAGTTTCTGAAGAGATTGCGCAATTATATGGCCAGCCATGATGCGAATGTCATAGTAGGAGACTTCCTTTTTCATAGGATTGGGGTTGTACTTCAAAAAAGGATTGGAGCTCAGCTTGTTGCCAGGCTCCCATCCAATTCTTGTAAGCTTCTTTTAGTTGATGATGATTAATAAAATAAAAGAAGTTAACTTTAAAAAAAACAGGTTTTTTTTCTAATTTTTTTAATTTTTTTTTAATTTTTTTAAATTTTCTTTAAATTAATTTTTTATTAATTGGCGGGACAGTTGTGCCGAGCGGCCTAGCTTGTGCCGCTAACGGTGTGGGAAGTGTCGCTCGGTCCTTCCCACGCCTCACCTTGCAAATATTTTCTTCAAATTTGATGGTTTGGCCACCCCATAGGAATTGCCCTAATAACTCAAATAGAAGTTATATTAACTACTAGAATGAGAAAGAATAAAAGAGATGGCCTACATTATTAAGGGTGTCGAACATCTTCAAATATTTATAAGACAAGGATGAACAAGCTAAGTGTGTCCACTGCCTGCACAAACTGTAGCATATTAGTTGCATATTAGCTTGCATATTACTCCAGTTGACACACATATTGACATACGATCCAGTTGAAACTTAAGGAAACAAATCAGATTGACACTCCATCCCAAAAATCCTTATTTGCAACATTCTCTGATTCATTAATGAACATCTACTGAAACCAAATATTGTGCAATCTAAGTGAACCAAATCTTCTTTTCCATCAATAGGATAAGAAAATAAAATAATTCAATTGCAACATTCTCTGATTCATTAATAAACTGTGAAATGTTTGGACTTCCAACTCAAAACCAATTGGCAATGAGTGGAGTGGCCCATACAAGTCATATAGAGGATCTTTGCTTTGGTGTTAGACAATGTGGGACTAATTAGGTCCTCACATAAACAACATCTATTGAAACAAATATTGCGCAGTCTAACTGAACCAAATCTTCTTTACCATCAATAGGGAATTCTCTTTCTCATCCTGAACTATCTTCTTTTCCATCAATAGGGAATTCTCTTTCTCATCCTAAACTATAATCTGCTGGACTCATTGATCCTTCGAATCCATCTCTAAATATCCTTACAGGGGGTTAGTCAATTGTGACTTAGATAGATTTCTAGGGAATTACCAATTCGATTGTTATTCAATAGAGATTTTAGGAGAGTCTCCAAAAATCTCTTGTTATTGGATAGAGATTTTCTTTAAGTCATTTAAATTCTCTAGAAATCCATGTTATTGCATTGAGATTTTTTGGGAATCACTCAAACACCCTTGTTATTTGATTGAGACTTCGAAATCATTGATTTGTTGGTTTTAGATTGGGAGACTTTTTTCAGAAAAATAGGCATGGTAGAAATCTCTCCTACATAGGTGAGATTTTGGAAGACTTGCATTTTATGTTTGTGGAGATGAAAAATGGTGGCAAAAAATTGTGATTTCATGATTTGGCATGATTATACTCATGGTGACATGAAATACCACTATGGAAGAACAAGATACTCCGCTAATGTAATTCCACTGTATGGAACACGTATATAGCATATGGCGTGGAAATGCAAAAAACCAATTTTAACCCATCAATAATTATCGGATTATGGTGCTTCATTGCACATTTCGTTTTTGTCTTCATTGCACATTTCGTTTTTGTCTCTACAAATCTCAAAGACTCTAAATTCACCAAAATCGTATCTACAAATCGCTAAAATACTCTCAGAGAGTCACTGGAAATTTCTCAGAGAATTAATGGAAGACTCTAAATTTCCAGAGAATCTCAGAAAGTCACTGAAATAAAAAATCACTGAAAATCTATATAATTCTCATTTGACTACCACCCTGTTAAAATGTTTTGTGACTACCACCCTGTTAAAATGTTTTGTGATTGGAAAGAAGAAAGAAGATGCTTTTCAACAGGAGTTAAAAAAAAAGATATTTAAACACCTCCTTAGTGTACAGATAAAGTTACAGAGAATTGTGGTTTCAGACCTTAGTGTACAGATAAAGTTACAGAAAATTGTGGTTTCAGACCTTAGTGTACAGATAAAGTTACAGAGAATACACTAGTGTACCAAAAAAAAAAAAAAAATTACACTTAGTGTACACAATAAGTGAAGGAGGCTATTGGTTTTATCCATCTGCCTAGAACTAATTGCTAAGCCAATCAAGATCTTGGATTGTGGTTTCAGACCAGTTAGGTTCAATCCAACTGCAACTCAAGTATTCTGTTGAGTCATAGAAATCTGCAGGAGAACTGCTACTTGAAAGAGAGTTATACGTACCTGTCTCAAGAGAATAAAACAAAATCTCCCCGCAATGCAATCTAGGAAAGTATATTTTGTTCATCAAGCGACAGTTCGGAGCAAGTGCTGAAATACATGACGAATTGCTGATGCACAACATGTGTTCTCCCAGATGCTTCACTTCAATCCAAACACTTTCAGACATATTCAATTTAAAAACCCGAACCCATTTCCCAAAATTACCTAAGAACACGGATAAAAGTTCTCCTCCACATTCCACCAAGAAACTCTTATAGATAAAAGTACAATTTGGAGGCGGAACCTTCACAAGAATCTCCCAACTTATGGCATTTCCATCAAATACTCCTAAAGTCCCGTTGCAATCTAAGCAATAGAAAGCTCCTTGGTAGAAAACTGGATTGTTAAGAGACAGCTTCAATAACACATCTTTCCTATTAGGAGGGACATAATTATCAAGCATATCAAACGACCAAGACTGATCTCCTCGTTTAATGGACATAATTAGAACATCACTTAAAAATGTAGTGATGCCAAATACTGAGCAATTAGAAGAAGTTGGTACCGATGAGAAAGAAATGACTGAGTACACATATTCCTTGTCATCAGGTAACTCCGGGAGTTTAATAGTTGCTCTAGTGAAGGGATTGTAGAAAAAAAAACATTTCCTACCTTTCGAGATAAGCAACCAACCACCTTTTGAAGAACGTATTGTAGCACCTATTAACAAATCGGGGATGTTCATTAGATATTTCTCATTGTGCAACGGATTCAAGAAATTGTAAGCAGCTAGATTGTCATTGGAGAACACCAGCCATGGAGATAAATTGGTCCCAATATTCCTATTATGGGATAATCTTTTTCCATTTGCTAAAGGAATTAGAGATCGATGACTTTTATTAACTGCACGCCAATGTATGTAATCCAATGTGTGAAGATAGCTCCCTGCTACCCATAAAATGTCATTAGGAAGAAGATCACCCCAAGCTCTTGCCTCTTCACCTCCATTTTGTTTCTGCCTCGGATCATCCTCTTCATTCTTGACAATAGTATTACTTTCCTCTGCCTTCCTACTGCTATCTTCCACGACCTCCGTACACTTTATATATTGTGTTTTCCGTATCAAGTCAGGGCTCCTGAAAGATGAAATAAAACGGACAAGTGTGAGAGGAGGATCAGTTTGACACTGTTAATTCGATAATGCTGAATTTGTGAGGCTCATTAAGTAAAACTGAATTAGTAGCAAATTCTTTCGTAGAATGATCTTGTCGTTGTATTACATTCTCACATTTGTAATCTTACATCTACCTTTTAGAAATAAGTAATTCTTAGACCATTCTTTTCTTTAAATAGGTAGATGTTAAGGTTGCAAGTAACAGAGGCTAACTTTCGGTGAGAGTATAGCACACAAAGTGAACATCATTCTACAAAAAAAATAAAAAAATGTATAAAAAGGAGTATGTCTTCTATTTTGTTCTCAGTTAGGCACTATTAACCTGAGAAAATCAACACTGTCAAATATTCTCAAACATAACTTTTAATTCATTTTCACTTGGGCATTGTAAACCAGGCAAAATCGACAATGCCAAATACTCTCAATTGATACTCCTGACAATAAGGAATAGATAGGCACTGGGTACTGAAATAAACATGATATTAGTGCTAAAGAAAACAAGTAAAGAAATGCAATATGTTCAGATTACCTTAAAGTTGTAGGAATCATCACCCAATTTGACGAGAACCACGGCGACGGTAGATCAGGGCAAGGTAAAGATAGTAACATACTATTATCGTCCACTTCATATTTATACAAGCTCATTTCATCCGACTGTGTAAAATATACACACCCCTTGGTAAAACCCAACTCAGCGGCCGAACATGACAATACCGTAGTTTCGCCTAGAAAGAATACATGATCATCCAAACTTTTCACCTCTTCCATAGTTGATAGGGATAAATTAATCTTCCATATATTGATTTCAAATACCTGCTGGTAAACACCTCTCGGATTCCCCCATACATTAATGTTGAAGATTTCGCCACAAGATTGAACATAATGTTTTATAACGTTAGACTCATCTAATCGTGGTGTGAATGTGCTGTTACTAGAGATCCTAATCTCACTTACAAAGAGGGTTTTATGAGAATTCATATCAGATCCATGTTGTATTTCTATCTCTAAATGCGGATTACTGGCACACATCGCATATAACTTACCATTAAAGTAATCAATTGTAACGGGAAAGTTACCAGTGAACTTATGCTCACACCATTTTGTATCACCGACACTGCAGAATACAATCATGTACTCACGACTCCCTCCAGCTCCAATAAATAGAAAAAACACCATGGATTCATCATCATCTTTACCCGTTGGCGGAGAAGACAAAACGCAGTCTCGTATATAAAACCCATCTATCTCCATCCAATGTAACAAAGAAGGTAACTGCAGAGTCTCCATTGAGGACGGATTCCATAGATAACAATTCCCATAATTGAAATCCAGAGCATCTATATGATCACATAGGATGACCAACCAGCCTTGATGACAATTTTTCTGCCAAAAAGAGTTTTTACTCAGCTCTGGTATGAATTTTCTGCAAGATCTACTCTTAGGATCACATAAATTGTAGAAAGTTTGAAACTTTTTTTCTTTACCATGTGGGAAAACAAGCCAAGGTGCTGCCTTTGGCAAAGGGGGGAGTTTTCGCTGACTCCTTTGATCTGATAACTCTGGTTTTTCCATGGAGGCTGAAGAGAAAGGGAAAGCGAAACCCTAGAGGAATTGTGAAGATAGCAAAGCGTCAAACCCGAGTATTTATAGCTTACAGTTTACACCCCTCTGTTATTTGGGAATTTCCTTATCCCTCCTCCATAACTAGGAAAAAAATTCGATCTTGGAACTAGAAACCGATACAAACTATGGAGTAATTCTTTTTTCTAAGACTTTCCTAACTCGGAATTCAATTCAGCTTACAAAAGGTATAACCTTTTTTTATCAAAAGAAGTTACTCTATACTATTGAGGGACGGTAGCAATAGGAACCCATTTGCAACTCCTAAACGCAATCTAAACATGGGTTTTTGTTCAGTCACAAGCAGGACAGATTTGGGATGCAGTATGATTGCATTCGGGAATCATATTGAATATCGGCATATATTGAAGTGCCTATGCTGGCGTCAATTGTTTGATGAGGAAAGAAAAAAGCTTCAGATTTTATTTAGATGGTAGTGAAACTAAAATACCCATGTTTGTGTTTTTGTATTCTTTGTTTGTTTTTTTTTTTGTGTTGATTAAGTTCATAAGAACTGGTTTGTTGTTGTTGTGATTTTGATATTTAATTTCTATTTGCTTAATGGAAGTTTTCATTTCGATGCACAATTGCAAGATAGCCAAACTTAAGCGAAACTGAATGCTAGTTGTGGCAAGAGAAAGTCTTGCACAAGAGGAAGCAAGGCGCCTGGAATCACTGCAAATGTTCTCAAGGCCATTGGAATTGCTGCAAAGGTTCTCAAGGCCTTGGAATTGTTGGCGTAAAACAGAAATTATCGGGTTGTATTGGTGAATGCGCTGGAATTGCTGCAAATGTTCTCAAGGCCATGGGATTTACATTGACGGTGCTTGTGTTGAAGTGGAGAAGATAATTGGGGCATCCAGCAAAGTGTGTTTTGGGACTGTCACTCGAGGAAGCGCATCAACTTGGTGAGTTTTGGATTGTCTTTCATTTGGAATTTGTCCATTACTGTAATTGTTTTCTGACGGTATATTGATTGTATGCCATATCTATATATGATTCAAGCACGCGCTACCGCTCTTTGGGGTGATGGTGTAGCAGCACATGTGCTTGTGAATTTAGGTGCAGATCAAGTAGTACTGTACCCAGGTAAGTCAATATTGGGTCCTCCCTATTGCATTAATTATTCATGTCATTGTTACTTGAGGCGTCGGACACTGCTGATCTGAGAATAGCAAATCTATCTTTTCTTACCAATAATGCAACCAGGTTATCCATATGGTGGGTGAGAGCACAGAAGCTGTTGGAGGGGGCAACAGCGGAAATAAGATGCCTACACTCGAGGAATATGGTTCTGATCTCACGAAACTGGCCGACTAAGTACTACATCTCATTTCTGCTTTCATTTGATTCTTGTTAGATCTTGTCTTTTGCTTATTGTGTTTACTATTAGAGTAAGTGATATGAATGAAACAAATATTTGGCAGGCGGACAAAGAATAATCCCTGCTTCATTGGAGAACTTGGATTTGGGATTGCTGAAGGACTTGCTCAACGAGTTGCAGCTGGTGATATGCCAGAAACTATTGAGGGGAAGAAGGTGATTAGATTAAAAACAAAAAAATCCTGTAAAGTTGATAATTCATATCCTCCCATGGCAACACATTATAAAATGAATGATCTTTATACAATTATGATATAGTTGTATTTATGTATATCTTGACTCTGACGCAAAAGTCTGTCACAATTCAGGTCATTACCTTGGACATGGTTTGCTTATTGTGGGTACTTAGTATCATGGAGAAACTGATGGAACAGATTGAGCAGAGTGATGAGATAATATTTTTCAATGCTTAGGTGCATACACATATTGGAGCAAGAGCAGCAGAAGGTTCTATTTGTTGCCAATATCTTGAAACCAGCTCTTGCCCGAGAAGAACTGAAGGTAATATAACCCCCAGACTGCGAATTTGGCTTTCTCCTCAAGGTTGAGAGACAAGTGCATGTTAAGAGTAGATAACGGTAGAGATAGTTGCCCCAATTTACCGATCAAAATATTATTTTTTTTTACCAAACACCAGTTTCTCTGATTGGATCTGCATTTTGACCAGGAATTAACCGATGGTTCATGTTTATAGTGTTTAAGCTCAATTTGATGATTTGAGGGACCTCACACCTAGATTTTGAATCTCTGGAGCAAGTAATTCTACAGTATTGAGTGCTATAGTCTGTCTCCTCTTGTTGCTGCAGAGATATAGAGAGCAAGTAGTTCCACAATGAATATACCGTGCTATAGTAAGTTGATAATCTGATGAACAGTTGTAGAACATAATCTGCTTAAAATATTAAACCACAGAGAGCTGCTCAGCTCAGTTACGAGTGGTGTACTACTTCATTTCAGGGATATAGAGAAATCCGTATTGTATTTTTCTCTGTGGAATATGTGATTCCTATAACTGATAGGTTAATGTACTCATCATTGTATTTTTTTTTTTATTTCCAATTATTTTATCCTCTGTAATTTGTCTTTGAACTGCTGTTAATTAATTAGAGAATTACATAGTTGGTGTAATGTTTGCTGTATTTCTTTTTAACAGAAGAGCTACAACAGTTGGAAGCCTGACAATAGAGATCAAACCAGGGTGGAAGAAGGGACTAAGATCACATTTCCAGTGAACAGTGCAGTTTAATACCAGTGGACTTGGTCTTCATCATCGATGAGAACCTCACAGGGTCTTCTTCATCGAGTGGCAACGACGTCATTGCCGCTCGGAGGGTATCACTTGTGGAAGCTGTAGCTGGTTAGCCTTACATGGGTCTTGGCTATTTCGGCCAAAGTTACTTTAGCCAAAGCTGATGCTGCTTTATTGTACCATCGTTTTTATGGTCATCCCATCTAGCATACCCGAAGTTTGAAGCTATATAGCTTATAAGACTGCTTTTTGCAATCTCCTAAAAAAAAGCTGATTTAGGGACGGCAAAATTACTAGGGAGACCGGGTAATAAGACAACATAAGGTTATTTCTAAGCTTTTTCCAAAACCCCTTATCCAACATATTTTCTTAA
Organism: Papaver nudicaule; assembly: GCA_023529015.1. Classification (NCBI taxonomy): domain Eukaryota; kingdom Viridiplantae; phylum Streptophyta; class Magnoliopsida; order Ranunculales; family Papaveraceae; genus Papaver; species Papaver nudicaule. The sequence continues at coordinate 8,830 of JAJJMA010157070.1, read as the reverse complement.
ATACCAAAATATCCCTACTTAATTAGAATTTATTAGTTGATAGGCACAAACGATGTCATATTTTACAATCTGGAGCTCAATCCTGAAGATTATGAACACTTTCCCCCAGTACATCACGGATTAACTATAGAAAACACTCAGGTATGCCTATATTTGTGCTCTAATCTTTCAAATCACGTAAAAAAAATGTGATTTTTGTGAGTTCCAGAGGCTATTTTCGGCTCAATTTTAACCCAAAATCCAACCTAAAATTGCAATTTCGGTTGGGTTGTGTTCTTAATCCAACCGACAATTTTCGAATTTGGGGAAAATTGGCCGTACAGTAAATTTTCGTCCAGATGTTAGTATCAAAATCCAGACGAGATTGTAATTTCAGCTTGTTTGTTTATCTACTCCCAGACGAAACTATCTCTGTAAAACAAAAGTTTTGTGGGAACCAATTGTCAGTTGGAAATTGTTGATATCGGCTGAGTTTTGTGTGCGTAAATTTTGCTAAGTTTAAAATCGTCTGGATTACGTGTTTCTAATATACTGAATTATTCCAGGCGAAAAACAGTTGAACAAAATCCAAAATTTTGATTTTCGTCTGGAAGTACTGAATTAATCCAAGACGAAAACAAAGTTCAACGAATACCAATTTTATTTATTTTCGCGTGGATATTTCATACCAAACGCAACCGAAAAGCCCCAGATACGACTTATGATTCACAGCTCAGCCAAAGCACTAGACTGATCCTCTCCCGTTGGTCGAGTCCCGTCCAGGCCTCTCCCGCTGGTTTAAAAAAATTCGGCTAGGTTTTTCAAAATTAAGCCTATTTTCGGCAGCATTGGCTACGCACATTTGGTAAGTTATTTTTCGTCTGGTTTGTTTGCATGCAATACAGACGACAATTGAATTTTCGTTTGGATTTTTAGGATTTCACCCAGCCGAAAATCACTCTGAACTATCATTTTTAACCATTCTGAATCGTTGATTAATTGAGACGATGAAGGTTTGTAGAAATAGAGAGGGAGATAGAGGGGTAGTGGGAGGAGACGATGAAGAAGAAGGTAAAGAGTTGAAAGAAATTGAAACTAAAAATCAGTTTCTCTGTTTAGGTTGTTGTTAATGTTGAAAGGGTAACTTAGACTTTTCATAGCATTTTGACACCCCTTATAACCCACTTTGGGATAGGGATTGTAAACCCGGTATCTCAAATAATTTTACCTGTCCCTAAATCAGCCTTTCTGACATCTCCTAAGAAGAGCCAGAGCCTCAACTTACTTACTAGTTACTATATGCATCTAGAGCACTGGTAGTTAAGTATCCTCTCCGGGCTGTCAGCGTGATGTCATCTTAAATTTTTTTTTCCGATTGGGATTCTTGTTCTTGAGATTCTGTTCCTTGTGATTCTGGTTTTTGTGATTCTTGTTCTTGTGATTCTTGTTGTTACCGGATTCTGTTTCTTGTGATTCTAGTTACTCCTGATTCTTGTTGTTTCCGGATTCTGTTTCTTGTAATTCTAGTTACTTGTTGGTTCTTGCTACTTCGGTTTCTAGTGGTCGATTGTTCTTGTTTCAAATTTGCATCCAGCGGTGTGTCTGCTTGATCCTGGCTTTGTCAATCTCTTGGTTGCTTGTTAAATCTTAGTGATTTTGGGGCCTTTGTTTTGGTTATCCTGTTTCAAGTTGGTGGGTTGTTAGTATATTTTGAGGTCTTCCTTATCAGTCGAAGTGAGGCACCATTAAAGAGAAGGTAATCTGTTTGATCTTATATCTCTGAGGCTTCCTTTCTAAGAGCTGTTAACTGTTGTGGGTTCAAAGCGCATAGAAAATTACTGAGAGTTCTTTTCATTCCTCATCATGTCTTTCCAAGATTACATAGAGAATAAGCAACCAAAAAGAAAAAGGAACACTACAAAATTTAAACCGGAGAAAAATCGGAAATTAAATTCCTACCATGTTTTCCTTCCATGGAAAACAAGGTCATACTGCAAACATTCATTCTTCATCACTAGAAGACACACGGACAACATCGATAATTTCAGGATTATGTTTGGGATCGGGTCTATGATACTCCGGAGGAAAAAACTCATCGATTGCCCCTTCAGAGCCTTGGTCCTTTTCTTCGTCGGTAGTATAGCCAACCACCTCACCGGAAGAATCGAATTTAGAGGCAACAACACCGTCAACCGGAACACCACTAACTGCTCCTGGTTGATTTTGTTCTGGGTTCTCCTCTTCTACATTCATATTCACGAAGTTGTAGCCTCCAACATCAGCACCACCAGCTTCATTGGCACCGAGATTTGCGGCTCCATTGTTGGCTCAAACAACTCCTCCAAGAGTCCAAGAAGAGCCTATGTTTCCCATACTTAATGAGGGGTAGGCTTTTCGGGCGGTTTGGCTAGCTGGTTTTGAATACCTACATTAGATCGCTGCCAGCAGCAGTGAATTCTGGTTAGTTACACCACCCTAAGATTTCCACAATGAGTTTTACAGCCGGCCAGGGCGCCCGACGCTAACCTGCGAAGATATTCAATAAAAACTGAGTGCCCACGGATAACTCCTCCATCAACATTAATTTTTTCAGCAACAACATCGATCTCTTCTTAACTCAAATCGTCCGGTTTCCGTTTAACTGGGTCGACTCTGGTCTGACCTCTCATGTGGGTCGGTACTTGCTAATGCTCCTCTTCTCTTTGTCTATGCAGATACCTGTACCTGTAGTACCAGCTGGATTGAAGGAAAGTTTGGGCCTGATTGCCACCACAACACGGACCGTTTCACACCATGAGCTACGGTCCCGCTACTTTGATACTGCACCAGTTTGCCCATCACTTGTGGAGACGTGTCATTTGTACAGTAGAACTTCAACACCCCACATGTACTCTACGGTAAGGCAACACAACTGCTACATCAACAAATATCTTAACCCAGTTACGTGTTTGTCCCTACAAGCTAGCATGATTACCGTCTACTTGAGTTCTCTATTCTCAAAAACACAAAATACCTACCCAAACAGCTACCAAATAAAATATATGTTCAATCAAATCTCAGAAAAAGCAAAGCAAACCCTTACCATCACTAAATCATCGATTAAACCAAATCTTATCCTCAAGGTAACCCGTAGCCAAGAAAACGTCTGTTTCTCAGGAGGTACGAATTCCAAAACCACGACTATATACAGAGTTGGTTGCCATTTGAGTTTTGGGGGTAATTTTTCAAGTTCTCAACTATTATTCCATAAAGCAACTAAAGCAGCTGAAGAGAGTTTTGTTTGTACCGTACAAGAATTCAATTTTTGATGTGCAATTTTTGATGAACATAGAGAATTGTCCAATGGGTACATTCTTAAGTTCCATAATGGGTCAGATTTGCTACCAACAAAGTGCAGCATATGCAAGGTAATCGACCATCCATCGCAACCTTGTGAAGAATGTAACAAGTGGATAAATCCAAATATGCAAGATGGAGTCAGAAAAGGGGGGTATGAACTGGAATATGTGAGGAAAGTTCTGAATGTGGAGGGACATGAAAAACAGAACTTTGTCCCTCCAAGAAAAGATTCTCAAATGTTGGAAATTGGAGGAGGAATTATTGGAGCTAGTAGTGAGCTGGAGAGACACGAAAAACAGAACTGTGTCTCCCCAAAAGTTGATGTTCTGATGCTTGAAAATGTTGGAGAAAGAGTTCAAGAGAAAAGAGCAAAATCCTTTGTGAAGAAAGGATCAGAAAAATTCACACCAGGGGAGAAAAAGAAAAGTGTGCAGGAGGGAGATGTGGTAAGAATTGGGCTTGTGGGGCTGGAATCTGCTATGCCCCAAAAAGGGATGGTGGATGAATATGCAGCTGCCAATGTTCAAAGGAAGTTTGAAGACAAGAGAAATTACAAGCTAAAAAAGGCAACCATCAGGGATACTCCTCTAAAGGACTCAAATGAAAGCGACAAATTGCAGGAAAACAAAATGACTATAGCAAAGAGAAAAAGCAACCCTGTCAAAGCTCAACAAACTGTGGATGATAAGAAAATGCAGCAGTGGAACAATTCAAACGTGGAATTGTGTAATCAGCTATCCATTCATAAAGCTGCTCTCCAAATTGGTACCAGTACCCATGAAACTCCTAAGAAAGTCAGAAACAGCCTCTTTTGATCTTAATTCAAGTGTAGAAGTGACTTGTACTCCAGTGAGTGGTGAAAGCAACCAGGTGCAGCACATAGTATGGGATCAACAAACCGATGGTGTGAATAGTCCAAAACAGGCATGCCAGAACTTTCCTCCTCTCCTTGGAAACCGGGTACAAATCTGTTTCTTCACTAAAATTCATTCCAAGCATGATAAGAAAATAGCTCATATGTTTTACACCGAAAACACAAACTTTTCCTGCAACCATATGCATGCAATCATTGTTTGCTTTCGATATCATCTGTTTAACAATCATTATATGCATTATTTGGGCAATCTTAGTGTAATATGTTGGAATTGCCAAGGCTTAGGTAATGAGGTAACTCAAAGCCATTTGAAAGATATGCTGAAATGCAAAGATCCGGACATTTTCTTTTTAAGTGAAACCAAAAATAAAGCGGAATTTGTGGGGAAGATAGTGATGGATCTTGGCTACAAATCGCACTTCATCGTGAATCCAATTGGTATGGCTGGTGGGTTAGTGGTTGCTTGGAAAATGGGAATCAACATCAGAATTGGGCTATACTGTGAGAATTTCATAAATTGTCATGTAATGGATATCACTTCAAAGAAAGAGACAGTGTTAACCTTTGTCTATGGGCCGTGTGACTGGACACAATAACTCTTGTTTTGGAAGTACATCACTGGCTTAGTCAATACCATGGGGGATGAATGGGTTGTGATAGGTGATTTGAATCTCACCCTGTATGCAAGAGAGAAGAAAGGAACAGGGCATTTCAACAAAACTGAAGCCAACAAAATTAAAAGTTTACTTCGGTTAGCTAATCTGCAGGATCTGGGATTTGTCGGCTACAATTTTACGTGGTCAAATAGAAGGGCTGATAATGTGCTAACCGAGGCAAGGTTAGATAGAGGAATAGCTAGTCATGAATTTTGTGCCAGGAATCAGAATGCAACCATAAACCATTTGTATGATGTAGGGTCGGATCATTCGCCTATCATGTTAAATACCAACCCACAACCCTTCTCTGGCCACAAACCTTTTAAAGTCATGGGAGTTTACCTTCGTGAGCCAGAATGCATAAACATTATAAACCTTTCTTGGAAACATCAGGTCTCAGGCAGTACTGCATCCCAAATAGTCAACAGGCTTAGTGTTACTAAGCACAACATCAGGCTCTGGAACAAGCATGCTTTTGGTAACATAGCTTTCAACATCAAACAAGCCAAAATCAACCTAGAAAAAGCCAATTCTGACCCTAGTCTCACTAATAGAACCCAAGTTATAAAAGAGAAAGAGGAAGTGCTAGCTCATTGGTACACAGTAGAAGAAATGTTTTGGAAGGACAAAAGTGGAGAAAAAGAGGTTCAATTAGGGGATAGGAATTCAGGCTATTTCCATAGGAAAACTGCGAATAGATGGAAGAGAAGCAGAATAGAAACTATAAAAGACCAGAATGGGAATTGGGTGGAAGGAAGATTACAAATAGCGGCAACCATCACAGAGCACTTCAGTGCTGTTGCCACTACCTCTAACCCCCCTGTTGACACTAACTATTTGAATATGTTTGAACAGGTGGTCAGCCATTCAGACAACACCATGCTCACTAGTGTGCCCACCATGGATGAGCTCAAAAATGTAATCTTCTCAATGGAACCTGATTCTTCTCCGGGACCGGATGGTTTCACTCCCCGTTTCTTTCAAATGAACTGGGAGCTGGTAAGAGATGATGCACTCAAAATGGTAACTAGTTTCTTTGTTTCTGGTCATATTTTGAAGGAAATAAATGCTACTTTTATCTCGCTTATTCCTAAAGTTGAGTTTCCTCAATCGGCATGTGACTACAGCCCTATTAGCTTAAGTAATATAATTTATAAAATTATATCTAAAACTTTAGCGAATAGGTTAAAAAGTCTCTTACCTAAGATTATTTCGCCGTATCAAGCGGCTTTTGTGCCTGGCAGGCAAATCGCTGATAATGTGCTCATGGCACATGAGATCATTCATACTATGAGAGGTCAAAGGGGTGATAAGTTTCTGATGGGTATCAAAATCGACATGTCAAAGGCATTTGACAGAGTCGAGTGGGTTTTTCTGTTAAATGTTATGAGAGCTTTAGGTTTCAGTGAGGAGTGGTGCAACCTTGTTAACCAGTGTATAAGTACGGTGTCTTCCTCTGTGTTGGTTAATGGAGTCCCTGCTGTCCAGTTCAAACCATCAAGAGGCCTGAGGCAAGGAGATCCGTTATCTCCTTACCTCTTTATAATATGCATGGAGGTTCTTTCTAGAGCAATCTCCAATGCGGAGAATGCTGGCCTCATCCATGGGATTGTGGTGGGAGGTGATGCTCCTCCAATATCCCACCTGTTTTTCGCTGATGACCTTCTGATTTTTTCTTCGGCTTCTACCACTGAAAGTACCAACATTAGAAGAATAATAACTGATTTTAGCAATGCCTCTGGGCAACTAATCAATTTTGAAAAATCTGGAGTGTTTTTTAGCATGAACACTCACCAAGTCACCATAGATGGAGTTACAAATAGTTTAGAAGTTAGAAGAATATCGTTGAATGATAGGTATTTAGGCTCTCCTCTCTTCACTCATACTTCTAAGGTTAGTTGCTTTCAACATGTGGTAGATAGAATCGACCAGAAACTTCAAACTTGGAAAACCAAAACCATGTCTTGTGCGGCTAACGCTACTCTTATACAGGCTTCTTCTAACACTGTCCCTATATATCAAATGAACTGTTTTAGAGTTCCTGTTGAAATAACTGATATGATTGACAAGTTGCAGCGTGACTTCTTTTGGGGGAAAAATGTGGAGGTAACTAAAGAGGTGTATCTAAAAAGGTGGGAAACAATCTGCATGCCGAAAGAAATGGGGGGATTGGGTTTCCTAAACCTTCAAATTTTCAACACGGCGATGCTGGCGAAGGTTAACTGGAGGTTGGTTTTGCAACCAGACTCTCTGTTGGCTAGGGTCATGAAGAGTAAGTACTACCCTAATCACAGTTTGTTGAACAAACACACGGAGTGCCACGCCAAGGCTTCTTGGGCGTGGAAAAACATACACAAAGCAAGGAAAAACATCACCAGCAATGCGTATTGGGTGGTAGGTAATGGAAAAACAATTAGGATATGGGAAGATGTGTGGTGCCCGGAGTTTGGAGATGTGCTGCAACCTTTCAATAGAGAAGGTATGAATATTATCTATGTGATAGACCTAATGGAGTGTGGTGGAAATGAATGGAGGTGGAATAGAACCAAACTGGAAATGTGCTTTCACAGTGACATTAGACACCAAGTGGAACATATAAAGATACATAGAAATGTGGATGAAGTGGAGGCTTGAAGCAAAAGGAAATTTCACCACCAAATCGTTATACAATCAGATCTTCCAAAAGGAAAACCAAAATCCGGCATTCCAAAACAACAAGGAGTTGTGGAGGAAAATCTGGAACCTCAAAACCATCCCTAAGATTAGAACCTTCATATGGAAAAGTGTGCATGATATTCTTCCCTTGAACGAAAGGATTGGCAGAATTCTGAATTATATTGACAAAGTTTGCCCCTTGTGTGGGAAGCAGGAAGAAACCTTAACTCATTGTTTTCTCAATTGTGATTTCATATTAAATCTTCTTACTAATATTGGCTTTGACTTATTTGTTGTGAATAACCAGGTTAATTTTCTCGACTTGCTCAAAGACTGGTTCACGAGAACAGACACTAAAGATAGAGGGATTAAGAATTGGCCTGAGCTTATGGCAACTATTATGTGGGGTGTGTGGAAAGCAAGATGTGACCTAGTGTTCAGGAAAACTGCCCCTAGCATTGCCAAAACAAAGTTCATAATAACCGGCTTGATTAGAGACAACAGCAGGAGTAGCATAAGCAACCATGTGAAGAATGAGATACTAATATGCAGCTCTGTTTGTAGAATGAATCCTGACACACTGACCAGCAAGATCAATGTTGCTGTTAAGTGGAACAATGAAAACAATGATTTGGGTATTGCTCTTACTGTGTCTGGTCATGCAGGTAACTACGGAGGAGCAAAATGCATCTTCTACAACGGTGTAAATCAGCAGGAGGTGGAAGCAAAGGTAGCTTCGCTGACAATCATGTGGGTAAAAGTTTTAAAGCTGCAAATGCTACAAATTGAAGGCGACAACTTGAAAGTACTTGAAGCCATTAGAGACGAAGTCAAAAGCTTAACAAAAAGTACATCAGGCATGATGGGAACTACAAGGTCTTTTCGCTTATGCATAAAAGGGATCACCAACATCACTTTGATCCCTTCTCTGGAAAACAATGTCAGTGGTGAATTAGCGGCTTTATGCCTGGCTAACAGAAGGTCCTATGAATGGGACGACAACGGTTTTTTGAATTCCATCAATTTACGTCCTTTGGCTGTCAACAACAGGAACTATTTCTTGTAACTTCGGGGTGTTATAAACCCTGTTTTCTTATTAAAAAAATAAAAGTTAAGTATCCTCAATATTTGGCCTAAAACTGTGCTGACAGTATTAAAGCATTGAATTTTAGATTTTTTTCCTATGAAAAGGAGAACTTTCCAATGCAAGTTAGGATTTCTCTTTCTCAATGTCCTAGCACCGGTGGCCCAACAATGTTATATTATATTTAAAGGTATTTTGATGCATAGTGGCACAAGCCATTAGTACCACTTTGGTCTAATGCTC
>JAJJMA010157054.1:10902-25146 GCA_023529015.1 Papaver nudicaule | reverse complement strand
GGTGGCATTCAGCCATTGGTTTCACATTGCTTATGGAATTACTATTTGTGAAAAAATAAACTTATCATAACGGATCTGGAATTTAGATTGTGCATCTTTAATGGTCTACATTTGGATTAATCAAATTGCCCCGGCTCTAGTAGCTTCCATTAGTTTGGCAGTTTAGTAGCAGGTCCCCAACTTTTCAAGTTGTTGGGTACCTAGAACATGTGTAAGGTTTATAATGGATTATGAAAACAAAATGGGCAAGGATGTCAAAGGGTCATGATCTGTGACCAGGTAGGAAACAGTGGTTTTATTATTATTATTAGGGCTATTTCCACTGCGCCCCCCCAAAAAATAATCACTAAAACTGCACCCCTCAAAATACAAAGTCTTCATCCTCACCCCCCAAACCGTGAGTTCAGACGTTAACTCTATAACTGCGCCCACTTTTTTGCTTACAAAGACTAAAATATCCTTCACGGTGAGAGATTAATGTAATCAGAATCAAAGATTTTAAAGTCATGCAATCCCGTTGTTGCTGCTCTTGTTGATTTTGATGAAACATGTATCGTTCAACACCACCAGTTTGTCTACAAACATTACTTGATGAACCAAGAAATCCCTGCTCATTCCAAAACCCTTGTTGATTTTTCAAATGATTCTCTTTTTCATTCTCCTCCATTTGTTTTTTTTTTTTTTTTTTTTTGGAACAAAATTCTCCTCCATTTGTTGATGTTCTGATTGTTTAAATGAATGGCTTAAGGTATATTGGCAGTAGGCATAATAGCAATAGAAGCCATGGTGGAATCTCAACAAATAAACAGAAATTTGGCTGGTTGGTTGGTTAAGAAGTTTTAATTAGAATTTGTGAATGATTAGGACTGATGGGTTTGCTTTGAACTCTGATTGCAGGGAATGAGCTGTCTAAGATGCAAATAAGAAACAACCAAATTGATTCATGGCCAGTTTGATGTCTGTAAAATGTTCAATAAAATTCCCAAAGTAAACAGAAATGATGTCTGCAAAGTGTTCGACAAAATCCCCAAAGGAAACAGAAATGAGCAGCTCCTTTCTCCCGACCTTGCAATACCAGCAACTTGGAGCAGCAAGATTTCTCCATCCACACCAGCAGCACCTGTGAAGGTATTGTTTGTGATGAGAATTTTGTTGGTTCTTATGGGGAACAAGAGATTTGGAAAGGATTCTATATGGTCGACGATGTGATGATTAGCAAATGATTTTGTTTGGGGAGAAGGTTTGTGGAAGTATCTGTTACTGAATTAATGTTCAATGATTTAGATACTGCAACATTTGCATTGTGCTGGAGGATGATCAGCATATGCCACTAAGTTCTTGATTAAATGAAGAGTCGGGGATATTTAAGTCTTTGTAGGTGCCAAAAGTGGGCCCAAACAGTGAATTAACAGCTAACATAACAGAATGGGGGGCTAGGATGAAGATTTTGTATTTTGGGGGGTGCAGTTTTAGTGATTGTTTTTTTGGAGGGTGCAGAGGAAATAGCCCTTATTATTATTATTATTATTTTCTTCCCACGATAGAGAAAGGTGCATTTTTCGTCGACTTCTTAACGTAATTACTAATTACGTCTTCTCGGGACTGTATAATGAGAAACAATCGGTTTAAATAAGAAGGTTAGATTGGGTCCTCACTACATTTGTGGGGGCTTCGAAAAATCACAGTCGGCATGCTGACTTTTCGCTTAAACCATGCCGACTGTAGCTTAATCCATGCCGACTGTGATTTTTTTTAACATAAATCCCCACGAATGTGATGAGGACCCAAACGAATCTTCTTAAATAAGACGTCTCTCAAACTGCTTCAAAACCGTGTAAAACCAAATGCACTTTTGGATTGAAATATGGAGAAATATTTATCTGAGGTGCGAAGTAGTTCAGAACTCATTTTCATTTTGGCCTGTTGATGTTCCCACTTGTCGTCTGAAAAATTTCAACGGATGCAGATTGCAGAGTACCTCGTGAAAAAAGTTTTCATATATTTTATATTTAGGAGTATTGGTGTTGCGTTTTGAAATATCATTAATGTCGGCATAGTTTCTGATTCGACATCTTCTTTTATTTTCTTATTGAAAGGTGCATTTAATTGTTTTTTATATATCAAGGTACAGGGGTCTACAACATGAGAACTGGCAGTCCAATTTTCTTTTGTTACAACGCGAAAACTCCTTGAAAAGGAAGTTTATGACAATACAAGAAATGGTAGACGACATTGTGAGCATTTTAAGCATCAACACCTTAATACCTTATCTCCATAAGCTCCAATGTTCTGACCTCCACAAAGTTGTTTGCTTTCCAACCCCCGTATAGCAGCATTAGCAGTGCCTACCACGTCTTCCAAGTCTTTTCCGTATTTTTGGAACCTCTGGTTGTTCTGGCTTCTCTTTTGTGGTTTGTTCTTCAATGCTCTCATAAACATAGATAAGCAGATTTGGAAAAGCTTTTGATCGCGTGAAATGTAAGCCTACAAAGTATGGATCTCGAACTACATAACACCAATGTTTACAAATACGCATTACCTGCAATAATGGTTTCACCGGGAGTCGGGCCAGTATTTCACACACAATCTAACCATCAAGAAGACTAAAAGGGCTTCGAATAATCTCCCCCCTCTTTAAGGCAAGGAAGACAAAATCAAAGCGCTACACTTCGTAGCCGTTCGATCTTGCATCTTTCAATGTGAACCGACAGATCTATAGATATCCCGAAAAATATTCCCGTGGGTTTTATTCAACGATGAATTGACATTAATACCCTCCGCGTTTTCTCTTATTTACCTTAAGTCTCAAGAGATTTTCGTAGATTTTAGAGATTCTAGGGGTAAACATATATACGTTTTTTTTACATTCTTTCTCTTCTTCTTCCCAAAATCAGTTCTTACAGACATTGATTTCAATTTTTTCTTTCTTTTTCTTCGTCCCAATATCGGTCATATTTCGATTTTTTTCCGCCCCAAATCAATTTTTCCGACGTGTAATGCACGTGCCTTAGACTTGTATCGTTAACGTCTAAGGCAAACCTACAAAGTATGGATCTCGAACTACATAACACCAATGTTTACAAATACGCATTACCTGCAATAATGGCTTTACTTGGAGTCGGGCCAGTATTTCACACACAATCTGACCATCAAGAAGATTAAAAGGGCTTCGAATATAATATTGTTAACGTCTACAACACAATCTCCCCGTATGTTCAGCTTCTCCGTTGTTTTTTCCTCTCCACTCAGTTTTTCTGTACTTTTATTTTCCACTGATGTCATCTTGAAAGAAAGAAGATTAAATGTACTTCTTCCTTCCTAGCATGTTATCAGTTTTAGAAGCTCGCATGACCCAGGCGAGCTGGTGGATACTTGTTGGCATTAATGCCTTAGAACTTTGGCATGAATGTAAACAATGTTCACTTTCAGTTTGAGATATTCAGAGTGTAGTTTAGGGTCAGGTCTGACCTTGACAGAGACAAGATACCTTATATGGTGGCTTGTGAAGCTGGTGAGGTGATATCTCTGTTCAATAGAGATATTACTGGAGTGGTGAAGTCAATTGTTAAGCTGGAGATTTGCAAACCTCTAGCAGGAAGGTTAAAATGACTCTTGAAGATGGAGAGATAATCAAATTTGCATTGTATTATTTGGGTTTCCCATGAGCTACATGCAGAGACTATTTTGTTCTTAATCATTCTAATCATTATTGTGGGATGGTGGCCAACCTTGCTTGGAGGAATTTGCCAATACTAACTCTTCAAGGTGCTGACCCATTTCATGAACATGTTGGAGACCCTCAACCTCAGCCTCAAGAGCAAGAAAATACTGGAAATGGAGAAGAAGGTGTTCAAGTTCAAAATGTTGTTGAACTTGTGTTAGTTGAAAACATTGATGAAACTGATGGTTATATGCATGGTGGCATGGATGTGGATGAATCTGGTTTGATTGGATATGACATCTCTATGGCCATGTCGCTTAGACAAAATGGTGCAGTTGAGGAGGTGGAAAACGAGCATGATCCCCCAACACTCCAGTGGCTATAAGGAGGTCTTTATTAGTGATCTTGGAGAGAGTTCAAGTGGGTCCAGGAAAAAAAGGCCCCGAATTGACATGGAAGAAAATGGATGTCTTGATGGGCTAGCTCAACAAATTAATTTGGCCCTTCAGAAGTTTTCTGATTCTGTTTGTAATGACAACTCAGTGGAGGAGAGTGGGGTGATGGCTATTGATGCTGACCTGAATGTAGAGCCTGAAGTTGTAATTGCAATGGATGCTGAAACCCTAGCTGATATAACCAACTAGGTTAACCCCTCAATATTTCACTCCGCTACATTCTTATTTTTGTATTTATTCTACCACTGGTTTTCGTCTGATTACATTGTCTGCTTTTCTTCATGCTTAGTTTCTACTTCCAATTTGTCATTCCCAGCGGTGCATATTGTAAGTTTCAATTTTAGTGCTTATTTTTTTATTACAGTTGTAGTTTTAATGTGCATCTTTATTAATATTATTTGTGATCTCCCTATTTTCTCAATTATGAGGTTACTCTCATGGAATGTACAAGAATTAGGCCCCCTATAACCCAAAATCATTTATCACATCTACGGAAAAAACAAAACCCTGAAATGATATTTTTGTCAGAAACTATTGAAGAAAAGTATGGGAAAATTGCTAGGAAAAATAAATTTCATGATTGGTTTTTGATACCTAGAAGAGGTTTATCTGGTGGTCTCCTTATGGCTTGGCATGATAATTTAAAGGTTAGCTGCATTTCTTTCCAATATGATTTTTGTATTTTTAAAGTCTTAGACAATTTCAATAATGCTTGGAATCTTGTGTGTATGTATGGTTCCCTCTCTTCAACTGAGAAATTTGATTAGTGGGACAAAATCGTGTCTTTAAGTGACAATATAGTGACCTTCCTTGGATCATTATTGGAGACCTGAATTTTATAATTGTTAGGGCATTGTCCGGTCAAACCCACTAGCGTTGGTATGTCAAGCTAGTTGTTAGTTTTAGGTGTCAAAACTCAATTCTTGATTTAGCCTACTAGAGTTTAGATTTCGGAATTGGGATATAGACAAAGTAGTAGAGACCTTGAAGACGAAGACTGTGAAGACAAAGAAGACATCAATTATTCTTCATCGACAAAAGGTTAGTAGGAGTTATGACTTTATGGATATTCTTCTATTCTACTTCATCTATTCTTTTGAAATATAGTCGACTACTTTAGTAGTGCTAATAGCGATTGAAATCGTATTCTTGTGTAACGTGGCCTTGTGTCATGACCAGTGTTTGTTCCCACAAATACTGTGAGTACAAGAATGAATGAGATAGATTCGGTGCCATGTCTCCATTGCAATGGTTTGCTTGCAAACTGTTAGCTGGAAATGGATGAATCTAAAGGAGTACTCTTGAGCAAAGAGTCCATGGATCACAGCTGAGGACGTACACACGTCTAAGTTCTGGCTCAGCCCAGTACTTCCAGAGGAATCCAGATTTGACGAAATCTGACAGGCGCACGGTTCACGAACCGGTTTGCGTAACAGAAACTCGGAAATTCCCTGAGTTCGAGATGGCTATTTATCTCGCGTACGTGAACCTGACGGTAGTCATCTTGCAAGGGCTATGGGTAGAGTGCTTTTGCACTCTATCACTTTCATTTTGAAAGAGAGACTAACCGAAAGTGTGTAAAACTGACCATGGGGGGCAAAAAATAAGAGTCTAAGCGGCAAATGTTTTGACGCTTGAAGAAAAAAAGTTACAAAAACGGCTCAAGTTTAGCCGCTTCATTTTACTTTTATTTGTTTTTTTATGGAACGGCTAATGTTTAGCCGTTCCTATCGGTTTTTCACAAAAAAATAAATGCAAAACGGCTCTTCTTCCTAGCGGGGCCTACTTTATTAAGGGGCCTACTCTTGATAAGGGGCCTACTCTATTAATTATACTACAAACGGCCAAACTTTTTCCGTTTTTGGTTTTTTTTTTTGGAGCGGGTAATCTTTAGCCGCTTAGAGTAGACTTTCACCCACTCTTTCATATGAAAGAGTACATGATAGACTTTTTTGGGGAAAAAGTGGATGAAAGTGGCCCATTCTCTACCCATAGTGGAAGCAAATTTGCCCATTTACTCACACTCTTTCGTTTTGAAAGAGTCACTCTTTCATTTTGAACCCCATAGCCCTTGCTCTTAGATGGACTTGTGTGAAACATAATATCTTTTGTGTTCCATCTAACGATCCTCAATGAGTCAATAAGATAAGATTATCTCTGGTCTGTTGGATTTCTATCTTGAAGTGTTTTTGAGCTAACAAAACACTTGGAAGATAATGTTAAAAGAATTCCAATTGAGATTAATCTCTTTACTTGATTTCCAAGTTTCCTTAACTCATGGGACAAGTAATTGATTGCTTTATTCCAAAGCAACCTATCTTATTGAGTGCTATAAATAGAGGTGTTTATGGACAAATACCGCAAGCATCAAGCATACGTGAAGGTCCTTAGGGAAGGTAGCGTAAACTCTTTTCACTTCGGTGAATGCTTGTTGTGGTATAGTCATCCTCTATAGGTTGCAGCTCCTCTGGGAACTCCCTACGACTATAAAGACTTCTCTTGAGAGTTGGGAAGCACAGGTAGGAGATTGAAACCATCTTTGGTTGAAATCGGATTAACCTGTAACCTTGGTAACCTGATCACGTTCTTGTCTATTCTAAAGTCCGTCTCTTCTGATATACGGCTATTCAAGAACTGATACGTTACTCTACAAGGTTGGAAAGGTAGCAACGCACGGCTGCACTCGGTGTGTAAGACCTAGTTAGCTCCAGTTATACAAGTTTCTTAAGTGATTCTTCGTGTATAACTGAGGTAGATATGAATTGGGCATTGCTTACTTGGTTTGCGTGTCAGCCCCGATTTGTGAAGTAGATTTCCGTATGACCTGGATTTAACAATCCGAAGGAAGTCATCTTGTGTGTGGTAAACTGATAGAGGACAGTTACACCATACCTCAACAACTAGGTTGCAAAACCAGTATTGCTGACACAAGCCTTTGGCATCGGTCAAAGAAACTCCTAGGCCTGTAAATGACGTCAGCTGGGGGAATCAAGTGCGTGATCTGTGGGGGGTCTAGAGACGTAAGGAAGGCGACAGTAGCCAATTCACTTGGAGGGCTTGAGTTGGTCTCTGCTACATCCCAGACCGAAGTCTTATAGTAGGCTAGTGTTTGTAGTCAGTTTGTACTGGGCGGTGTTCAAACTGGACGAGGTCCCGAGGTTTTTCTGCAAGACAGTTTCCTCGTTAAAAAAATCTCTGGTGTCTTGTGTGCTTTTACTTTCCGCATTATATCTCGGATTGTATAATTAAAGCACCAAGTAGTACGTTATTGCCTAACTGTAGAGTTGACTCCAAAGTACTCTTTGTCGAGGTTTAACAACTCCAGTTATAAGTTTGGATATTGATTTTTGAGATCGTCCAGACTTAAACCGTAAGACTCACGAGCCAAAACGAAAAGTTGGTAGTATTTCGGTACCCCTCCTTTTTCAATAATGCACATCCAAGAAAAACAAAGTGGAAATCAAAACTCCTTTGGTGCTAACAAATATATTCATGACACAATTCAACAATTAGGATTAATGGACCTAAGGTATCAGGGAATACCTTTTACCTGGTCTAATAATAGAGAAGGAAAAGAAAACATAAAAGAGACAATTGATAGAGATTTAGCTTCTGTTGATTGGACTATGTTATATCTAACTGCAATTGTTAAGCATCTAGTCAGAGTTGGGTCTGATCACACCCCAATTCTTCTGATTTCCAAAGCAGTTACCGTTAAAAGTCATAAATCTTTAAAGTTCTTAGGATTTGGTTTGAT
Organism: Papaver nudicaule; assembly: GCA_023529015.1. Classification (NCBI taxonomy): domain Eukaryota; kingdom Viridiplantae; phylum Streptophyta; class Magnoliopsida; order Ranunculales; family Papaveraceae; genus Papaver; species Papaver nudicaule. Next base: position 17,273 of record JAJJMA010157054.1, on the reverse strand, counting down.
CATGAGTCTTTTAAGGATCTAATTAAAGATAAATGGATTGAACAAGAACAAGGTTCAAAAGCTTTTAGAGTTACTAAAACTTTAAAAAACTTAGAAAACGTTTTAAAAGATTGTAATATAAATGTTTTTGGCAATATTTTTAAGAACATAGAAAACTTATATAATGAAATTGAAAATCTTCATAAGGTAAACCCTCTGCCTATAAAACAGATAAAAACCCAACACCAACTTGATATTTGGTATAATAGGGAAAGGGATTACTGGAAACATCTTAAAAGACAAACTTTTGAGAGAATATGATCAAAATACAGCTTATTTTCATCAATGTGCTTCAAATAAAAGAAGAACAAATCACATACATACACTTACACCGTGTTTGGTTGGGGTTATCGGAGTCCAGGGAATTGAATTACAGGGGAATTAGATTCCAGGAATTCAATTCCGAGCAAATGATTCCCCAGTCGTACTTTATATGTTTGGTTAACAGAATTCAATTGGAGGGAAATCTATACTATTAAAATGACTTTGATACCCCATATTTCAAATTGGATGGAGGGTAATCTTATCTCTACAAACCTGAATTGCCGAATGTAAAGATAGATTCTGGAAACATGTAGAGCTTGATTTCTCCATGAAAATCTCAGACTCGATCTAAAATAGTGAGGGTAAACAATTTTTGATATAAGGGTATTTCAGACATTTTAAACGAACTACTGTTTATTTACTCGGAATTGGATTCGATTCCACTCAAGAAACGACGGAATTCAAAATGAAATTTCGGATGTAATTGGATTCTCCGGGAATCGAATTCCGAAGTCGTTACCTCTGTTTGGTTCACGGAATTGGGCCAATTACCTTGGAATCAGATTTCTAGCCCTTCAAATCCGTGAACCAAACGCGCTGTTAGAGATGATTCAGGAATTTGGATTGAGGATACTCAACAAATTCATAATTTACTCATAAAACATTTCAAAAGTATTGGTTCTTCGAATGGTACACAACGTCGTTCGCTTATTGATGAGTTGATTAAACCTTGTATATGTAACGAAGATAACATACTTTTGATGAAAACTCCTGATGAAAGTGAGATTAGAAAAACTCTTTTAGCATGAATCAATGGGGATCACCGTGTCCAGATGGTTATCCTCCTGGCTTTTTCAAAAAGAACTGGGACATAGTTGGAAAAGATTTAGTGGAAGTAGTTCAAGAATTCTTTAAATCTGGTTATATTCTTAAGGCTCTTAATTATACCTATATTACTCTTATTCCTAAGGTTCAAAGTCCATCTACTCCTAGTGATTTTTGTCCAATTCGCTTAAGTAACACTTTATATAAACTGATTTCAAAAATAATTGCAAATAGGTGGTTGAACACTGTCACTGTTTTAGGGAAATAAAAATTTTCTGCTGACCTTTTAGCAAAGAAAGGAGCAAATTTGAGTGCAGGAGAAAGAGTAATTCATAATGACAGGCCTGATATTTGAAGAGAGTTGAAATCCCTGATGTTGCATATTATAGGTTCTGTAAGCACCGGTTCTACGCGACTTGTGCTTGATGATCTATAGAACCCGGCCTTATGCTTGGGAGTGGTCTTGTAGTTCCTTTGCTTATTTTTGTTTCGAAAATTTAAACTATATTCATTTCTTAATCAATAAAAATTCGCGTGATTGAAAAAAAAAAGTTGCAGATGTCACTGTAGCACAGTGGTAAAGTCGCTTGGTGGTGATACCAGCGACCTGAGTTCGAAACTCATCGGGGTTGGGGAATTTTTCTTTATTTCTTTGCCTAGCTATCTGGGTTTGTAGGCAGTGGGCTTCGGTCCAACTTTAATATGACCTTTCATATTAAAAAATAAATAAAATAGAAAGGTACCAAGAGCATTATTACAATGTTAGGTGAAAAAAAGTGAAATTATATGGGCATTTTTTCTTCCGTTACAATGTTAGGTAAAAAAAAGTGAAATAATATGGGCATTTTTTTTTTCTTCCACTGCAACTTGCAAAGAGCTCTATGTTTTGGGGATTCCGTATGACCACATTAATCTCATCACATGTGCTTCAACTAATATAGGCATTTCTGTGCTTATAAGACGGACTTTGTGTCCCAACACTGTTTCAGAATAACCGGTCTATATATGGACCTCTCATATTACACAAGAAAAGGATAGACAAAAAATTAAGTGCGTCAGAGTACTAGTACTATTCTTACTCTAGAGTAAAAGAGTGACAAGGGGTGATGGTTACTGATCAGGTCTACATTATGATGGACACAAATGTAGAGATTTTTATTGTTTTTCATGACTTCACAACAAAGAAAATTACATAATATAAGTAAGAACTTTTGGCAAAGACAAATTTATTGTTTTCCATCTCTTTTTAGGCTTGCCAAAGACAAATTTGCTACTGTGTCTGATCATATAGTTGTTGGTAACTGGAAATTCGATTTCAAATCGTTGTACTCGAAGATGGTGGAAGAAGATGGTGTAGCTAATTTCCCTCATCAGTTCATATAGAATACTAACATTCCACCAAAGGTTTCTTTCCTATTATGGTGTGCTACTCATGGTAAATTAAACACCATGGATATGCTTAGAAGAAAAGCAGTTATCTTAGAAGATTGTTGCTGTATGTGGGTTTATCCAACTCATTTCATCGAATTAGCCAGGGTTTGTAATTCTCTGATCACTCACTCCACTAATGCTATTTGGAAGCTTATACCTGCAGCAACTGTCTGGGTACTGTGGACAGAATGGAATGCAAGAAGATTTGAGGAAAACCATACCTACAAAACAGACTCAGACTTGGGTATAGAAGCAAAGTCACTTGTGTTTGCTTGGGCATCAGCTTTTGGCATTCATATGCATTCAGGTCTGAACAATTGGGATACAAATTTTATTCGATGTAATTTTTTCCAGCTTTCTTGTGCCTATGTGCTATAGCCGCTGACCTTTTGTATTATGTACATTCTTACTCTATGAAAATTCTATTTCTATCAAAAAGAACTTTTGGCAAAGTGCTATTTGCTTGTACCGAATATATTGATTCCATTTCCACTCCACAAATTATTACTTCTATGTAGGGTAGTTCATATTGGTTATTGACCTTGATCTTTCACTAAACTACCACAATGGCTTAACGTGATACACATGTTCTTTTACAAGAATATCTTTTTTCATTTCTTGAACTCGGCCACCACACCATTATTCACACAGCTAGAATTTGGTAAAGTTTTACTTTCTCTCATTGAGTTCAGATCTTTAAGATTTGTGGTTTTTGCTCTAAATCTTTTTGGTAAGGCTTATTTGTTTCTAGCTGATGTGTTTGTTTCCAAGTGAAGTCGAAAAATTGTTGCAATTTTCTTTAAAATTCCTTGTATTTCGTTTGCTTTTCATTTGGTAGATATTTCAGTGTACTAGACTAGATATACAAATACTGAACTTAATCTAATTTCATGTAATATGCTTGTAATATGCAGTGATGGTGAACCTCCCAGATGATGTCATTATGGAGATCTGTTTTAGGTTGCCCGTTAAGTCAGTTGGGCGATTCAGGTGTGTAAATAAGTCTTGGTACAAGTTATTAATTAGTCGTAAGTTTGTTCAAGAGCACCTATATCACGCCACTGAAATGAACAGACCAAGTTTTGTGATAAAAACTTGGAAAAATTGGCGCTATCAAATTTATACCATGGACAATAATCCATCATCAGCTACATGTAGTACTCCTCTTAACGCCGATTTCCCATTTGTAGTAAACAGAAATTTTGGATATTGTAATGGTTTCGTTTGCATTAGTCTTTACAACAAGGATATCCTTTGCCTTTGGAACCCATCCACAGATAAATATAAGATTTTGCCGAAAATACCCAAAGATACACTAGTTAGCACACCACCGGAACCCATCCACAAAGCTATACAATGTGGGTTTGGTTATGATTACGAGATTGGGGAGTTTAAAGTGGTATGCCTTACCAGTTATTGCTATAACTATTCTGGGTCTGAAGCACAGGGGTCTACAGTTCACCTTTATACATTAGGATCAGATGCTTGGGTAAAACTTCAGAGCATCCCTTATACTGTTCATGGCCAGCCTGATGTAGCTCAGGTACCCATTCATGGACTTATTCACTGGGAAGCATATCGCAAATCTGATGGATCTAACTTCCCCAATAGAGTTATTCTTTCTTTTAGTTTTGAGAAAGAGGTATTCCAAGAGATGCCATGGCCTGATTTGTTAAGTGAAAATTTCAGAACATATCTGTGTGTGTTGGGCGAGTCTCTTTGCATATGTGGTTTTGATCGTAACATTGGTGTTGAGGTGTGGAGTTGAAGGACTGCAAAGCTAAAAAGTCTTGGAAGAAGCTTTTTACCATAGACATGAATAAACGTTTTGGGTTGGTTACAAATTTTTTGCCCTTACAATCTCTAAAGAATAGTGAGTTTGTATTTGGATTTGACAAGGATGGTGGTTTTCATGTCCATCGATTTGACCCAAAACATAGAAACTCCAGACCTCTTTTTATCTATGAGGATTCATTGAAATACGCTTCACGAATTGCTGTCTATGTTGAGAGTTTAGTTTCACTGTCAAAGAACTGCAGCAGTGGCAGTTGCAACAGTATACAAAGATGCATATGTGATGGTTGTACAAGTCCTGCAGCATGGACCAAGGTAAATTTCACTCATTTTGACCTTTCTAGATTTTTACTTCTATTTTGCCTCTAACTTCCTTCAACTTGCTGTGTCTTGTTTTTCCAGATCCTAACATACTCCCAGCTCTTCATGTGAGACCAGATCCTGCAAATAATTTACCTTCACTTCCATCACAAACAGCGGCTGAACAAACAGTGGCCTCACAAACTACAAGATCAAGTGCACCAATTGATGAACCAAGTACAGCGATTACTGCTGCTGAATTAAGGGATGGTTGTGCTTTAATTTTAGGCTTATATGTGTCTTGTTGCTGCAGTTGTTTCGGTTTTTCCCTTTAAAGTACACTAGCTAGATAACAAACCCTTCCAGAATCTGGCACAATTGAGGGTCGTTATGAAGGCACGAGCACAGCTTGAACCTATGTTCTTTAATTTCTATGAATCTATTTAATGCACTGTTAATAATGGATCTTTAATGGAAAATAATTATCTACTGAGGTTGTTGGTTTTTCTTGGTGAATGATTGATCTGGTTCATACCAGATCTTGTGCAAGCAACGATTACCAGTACCCCAATTGAATGTGGCTGCAGTTTTAGTCTCCTTGGTTAATCTACCTTGTTTAGCTTCCATAGTTTTGCAGAAAGAAATTTTAACTTGTCTCGACCCTTTTCTTTTCGAGAATGACAAGTACAGTCAATTTCTGGCAAAATTAACTTCCCAAAATTATGAATCTGACAGACACGACAATGGTTCTAATGGTGCTAGTCATTATCGAGAAAGGCAACTACAGTCAATTTCTGTCACATTTGTTTTTCAGACTATTTGTAGGTGTTGGGTACATATTTTTGTGCGAAGTAAGGCCACAGCTGAGGTTCTCATATCAAGTTGGAACGTGGATGGTTATATAGTTCATGTCTGACTACATTGTAAATTTTTTAATAGTTCTAAGATGGACATAGACATGGGGTATACACAGTAACCAGTCGCAGATGTCAATGTAGTACAGTGGTAAAGTCCCTTGGTCAACGGCGAACCAGGATTTTATGTTCGGGGGGCTAACCAAAAATTTACAAAGTAATGACATCAATGTGAAAAAAAAAAATTGCAGCCGTAGGCCGCCCGCAAATTTTAACCTTTTTTTTGCTATTATACGAAAAATCAATAATAGCCAACCGATAGACGTAGAAGATTAACAAAACAAAAGAAACGGGGAAAATGAAGGAAAAAAGAAAGCTATAGACAAATTTTTGTTGAAAATTTGACATATATTTGAAGGATTTTGGGCTGAAATATTAATTTTGGGTGGACTTTCATACAAAATTAGATTTTTTTTAAGGGCTAAAATGAAATTGTTTTAAGTTTAAGGTGGCTATATTATATTTTTTTTTAGAAATTTAGGCTGTCCAAAATTGTAATTTTAAAAGTTTCAGGGGGGCTAAAGCCACCCTTAGCCCCCTGCTTCCGCCCCTGCGCTTGGTGGTGATACCAGCGATCTGAGTTCGAAACTCGTCTGCATCGGGGTGTGGGGTTTTCTTTATTTCTTTGCCTAGCTACCTGGGCTTGTAGGTAGTGGGCTTCAGTCCAACTTTCAATATAATCTTTCAAATTAACAAAAAAAAAAAAAAACAGTAACCAGTTCCCTTCAGCTCCCAATTGGTGCTTCCTAAAAGTTCTGGTGTAATTTTTTTTTTTTTTTTTTTTTTTTTTTTTTTTTTTTTTTT
>JAJJMA010157054.1:0-10802 GCA_023529015.1 Papaver nudicaule | reverse complement strand
TTTTTTTTTTTTTTTTTTTTTTTTTTTTTTTTTTTTTTTATGATAAACAAGGGCTAAAATTGTTATTAGAAAGGAGAAAAGATGTTACGTAAATTACAGCCCAGCTTTAGGCCCATTGTGGATACCCCAAGTCCGATAAGGACTAATGGGTTTTCAGTGACATCTAGTAAGGCCCATTTAGAGAAGGGTAAAAGGACTTGGGCTACAGAGTCAAAGGGGATTAAGAGATAAGGAATGATAATTATGTAAATAATGACTAGGAGGACACATGGCAACAAAGGGTTAAAGGGCAAGCCCTATAAATAGGTCCTTAATGAGATCACTTAAAGGGGGTTTTTTGGGAATTGTGGGATCATTTCTAAAAGAGAGAGAAAAAGAAAAAGAAAGAGAGAGAAGGAGAGAGAGAGAGAGAGAGAGAGAGAGAGAGAGAGAGAGAGAGAAACACACCCTCTGTGACTCGGATCGGACTCTCAACTCACCCTATTTACATTTGGCGACCACAATGGGAGTCCGATTTCGAGTCCAGCGTAATGCACTCAGCGCAGGATGCCTCAGCCGCGTCAGGAAGGAATGGCGAGCGAGTCCCCGAGCCAAATGGAGGGTACGTTTTGGTGGACCATGACCCGATTGATAGCGATCCCGAGGACCCGAGAAGGAGTGAAAGTGTCTCGGTGGGGATCCCGAGCACGCAGACAACGCAAGCGCAGGATAGTAAAGGATAAGTCGAATCGTCCGCCAATTATGAAACGCGGAACCTGAGTCTGGCGACATGCAACAAGAAGCGAAAAGGTAGCAACAGTTAATGGCTTTGATGAGGCAGAAAGGGGACGCGTCAACATTGGGCGAGACATGTTTAGTTGACGGGATAATTAGCGAACCAAGCACCACTGGAGTCGTCTCTGGAAAATTAACACCCCCCTTCGTCAAAGAGGTTAACGTCGAAAAGTCCATTCCTAGCGCGTCGAGTGGGAGAATTTCCGAGGAGGACTTAGCTAGATATATCGAAGAGCACTATCACGTGGCGAAGCAGGAAAACGGATACAGCTGCCTCGACCCGTCGTATCCCAAAGAAGTCGTCGCTTACAAGTTTCCCCCTGATTAATTATACGTCTCCCAAATTCAAAATGTATTCAGGACAAGGCAATGCTCGAGAGCACCGCAGCCGATTCCTTTCGGCAATGAATGATAATGCGAGGGACGTTGTGTATGAAGAAATTTTCAAAATCATTGTCAGACACCGCGTATACTTGGTACTGTTAGGGCATTGTCCGGTCAAACCCACTAGCGTTGGTATGTCAAGCTAGTTGTCAGTTTTAGGTGTCAAAATTCAATTCTTGATTTAGCCTACTAGAGTTTAGATTTCGGAAATGGGATATAGACAGAGTAGTAGAGACCTTGAAGACGAAGACTGTGAAGACAAAGAAGACATCAATTATTCTTCATCGATAAAAGGTTAGTAGGAGTTATGACTTTATGGATATTCTTCTATTTCTACTTTCTCTATTCTTTCGAAATATAGTCGACTACTTTAGTAGTGATAATAGCGATTGAGATCGTGTTCTTGTGTAACATGGCTTTATGTCATGACCAGTATTTGATCCCACGAATACTGTGAATCAAGAATGCATGAGATAGATTCGACACCATATGTCCATTACAATGGTTTGCTTGCAAACTGTTAAGTTGGATATGGATGAATCTAAAGGAGTACTCTTGAGCAAAGAGCCTGTGGATCACAGCTGAGGACGTTCTCACGTCTAAGTTCTGGCTCAGCCCAGTACTTCCAACGGAATCCGGATTTGACCAAATTTGACCAGCAGACGGTTCCCGAACCGGTTTGCGTACCAGACTCGGAAATTCTCCCGAGTTCGAAATGTCCATTTGTTCACGAACCAGTACGTGAACCTTACGCGGATATTTCACTGGTTGTCGAATTTAGAGTATATTCTTTTAGAATTTCACTCTAGGTCAAATTCCAAACTCCTTTATCTCTTAGATGGACTTGTGTAAAACATAAATACCATTTGTGTTCCATCTAACGATCCTCAATGAGTCAATAAGATAAGATTATCTCTGGTCTGTTGGATTTCTATCTTGAAGTGTTTTTGAGCCAACAAAACACTTGGCAGATAATTCTAAAAAGAATTCCAATTGAGATTAATCTCTATTACTTGGTTGGCAAGTTTAGGGTTTCCTTAACTTGTGGGACAAGTAATTGATTGCTTAATTCCAAAGCAACCTATCTTATTGAGTGCTATAAATAGAGGTGTCTACGGACAAATACCGCAAGCATCAAGCATACGTGAAGGTCCTTAGGGAAGGTAACGTAAACTCTTTTCACTTCGGTGAAAGCTTGTTGTGGTATAGTCATCCTCTATAGGTTGCAGCTCCTCTGGGAACTCCCTACGACTATAAAGACTTCCTTAGAGAGTTGGGAAGCACATAGATTGATCCCTTTGTGGTTGATCAGATTAACCTGTAACCTCAGTAACCTATCTTAGTTCTTGTCTATTCTAAAGTCCGACTCTTCTGATATACGGCTATTCAAGAACTAGTTAAGTTACGTAAAGGTTGGTAAGGTAGCAACGCACGGCTGCACTCGGTGTTGTAAGACCTAGTTGGCTCCAGTTATATAAGTTCCTTAAGTGGTTCTTCGTGTATAACTGAGGTAGATTTGAATTGGGCATTGCTTACTTGGTTTGCGTGTCAGCCCTGATTCAAGAAGTAGATTTCCGTATGACCTGGATTTAGCAATCCGAAGGAAGTCATCTTGTTTATGGTAAACTGATAGAGGACAGTTACACCATAAGTCAACAGTTTGGTTTAAAACCCAGTATTGCTGACAAAAGCCTTTGGCATCGGTCAAAGCAACTCCTAGGCTTGTAACGGACGTCAGCTAGGGGAATCAAGTGCGTGACGATCTATGGGGGATCCAGAGATGTAAGGAAGGCGACAATAGCCAATTCGCTTGGAGGGCTTGAGTTGGTCTCTGCTACATCCCAGACCGAAGTCTTATAGTAGGCTAGTGTTTGTAGTCAGTTTGTACTGGGCGGTGTTCAAAACTGGACGAGGTCCCGAGGTTTTTCTGCAAGGCAGTTTCCTCGTTAAAAAACGTTTGGTGTCTTGTGTGCTTTTACTTTCCGCATTATAACTCTGATTTATAATTAAAGCACCAAGTAGTACGTTATTGCCTAACTGTCGAGATTACTCCAGTTAGAGGTTTGGATATTGATTTTTGAGATCGTCCAGACTTTTACCATAAGACTCACGAGCCAAAACGAAAAGTTGGTAGTATTTCGGTACCCCTTCTTTTTCAGGTACGATAATCTAAAACCTGGGAGCATTGCGACTTGGGAAGAAATTGCGCGACTATTCCTCAAGAAATTCTTTTCAGCAAAGAGACGAGTAACAACAGTTGATTAGGCGTGCACGTCAATGGGCATCGATGAGGATCCTATGAAACACATTACCAGGTTCAGAAGCCACGCGCTCGAGTTAAGCGAGGACGTACCCGAGACAGATTGGTGGAGATTTGCGTCGGGAGGATGATTGCAACTCTACGCTTCACTTTGTCAAACTTCCAGTTTCAAACGTTTGTAGAGCTAGAAGAAGCCACGGTACGAGTATCCGACTGTATGTGATATTCCATCAAGCTAAAATGGAGAAAACCTGGTATAACTCGGTCAACTCACTAAGTACAGCGATGCGTAGCTGCGGGCCGATTCCACGAAACAAGCGACCAGCCCCGTCTCAACCATACCAAAGTATAAGACCACAAGGTGGACGAGCGGGAAATAATTTCAACAATCAGCGACAGGTTCCACCGCCTATACCATGCACGAAAAAGAAGATTGAGAACCTCGTGGATCAGTGGGCAGCCAACGAAGAAATTAATCTACCGCCAGCAGTGGTGGATTTGAACGCGGTCGATAAGGCGCATGATCGATATTGTCACTTCCATAGGAGGGTGAATAATCCATCTCTCAACTGTTATGGTGTGTGAACCGCGTTCTGGAAAAAGGAAAGAGCGGGGGAAATCGGGCGACAAAGAATAACAAAGACCCTTTAGCCAAACACAATGTCATGATGATCTTGCCCGACCCTCGAGATGAGGTTGGGCACCTTGGGAAACTACTAGTGAGGAAGTTTGTGAATTGGCCAAGGAGAAGCCAATCTTCGAAGGAACGGGCGGTGTAGCATTTCAATTCTCCAAAACTATCATCGCCCAACAATTCTTCGATTCCCTCGGTTTCAGCGAAGATCAAATGAGAGAAGCGTCCCAAGTTATTGCCGTCATCGCCGCAGGATACCAAGTATTTTCAAAGGGAAGAATAACTTTCGATGATAGCGACATATGTATTCCCGGAGAACAGTTGCGCCCGATATATCTCACCGCGACCATCAATAGACAACAGTTGAGGAGAGTGTTTACCGATAGAGGAGCCTCGTTGAACCTCATTTCAGTGAATACTCTGGATCTACTGGGAATATCAAGAGGAGATATCATAGAACGGAAAACGGTGGTGCGAGGATTTGGAGGACACACCCAAGAGGTAATAGGTATTATATGCCTTACCGTTTTTGTCGGCCCGATCAGAGTGTCTGTACCCTTCCATGTCCTTGACGACCACACCTCTTTTCATTTGTTATTAGGACGCGGCTGGATACCGAATCATCATGTCGTGGCATCCACTTATCATCAATTCATTAAAACCAACATTGGCGGAAAGCAGTACCGCGTTCCAGCGACTAATAATCCTTTCGGACCAAAGGAAACGTACATGGCGGAAGCGGTTTTCTATGACCAAACGGAACAAAATGACGCGGTAGTGATAGGGTTGTCCCATATTATCCCTCTACCTAAATGGAAAGAGGAAGAAAAGAAAGTTTCAGTTTTCAGCCCTTCTCGTTTAGTCGCGTCCATCGACAAGAGGAAAGACGAGGGAGAAAAGGTATCAGTGTTCGACCCCAAGAGGCTAAGACCACCGAACGAGGCAAAGGGACAAAATCTCGAGCTAGAGCCCCATTTCCATCATTTCACCACCAAAAGCGGCGGGCATATGTATAGATTATAGCAATCAGCGGAGGTGATGCCAGACGATTAGCTATGTGAAGTGTTCATGAGTGAAGTGGAATCATCTCCAGAGGAGGATGAAGAGGGTAACGACAGAATCCTTACCCAAATAAGATTAGCACGTCGTTGACATCGGAGGCAAGGAGGAACGCCTGATCAAGATTAGCACGTCGTTGAGTTTCAAAAGATGATAGAGCTATTAAGGGAATACAAAGAAGTTTTTGCCTACACATACAACGAATTGCCAGGGTTGGATGCCGAGAATTAGTTTCTCACTCTCTAGGTGTAATGCCACACACCCGACCGGTGAAGCAAAGAGATCGTACTTTTCACAAAGATGTCGCCTTGGCAATAAAAGAAGAAATCAAGCGTCTAGTTGAAGCGAAGTTTATATAACCCATAAAGAACGCGCACTGGCTCGCCAACATTGTATCGGTCGTGAAAAAGAACGGAAATTTTCGATGATGCGTCGATTACAGAGATTTGAACCGAGTCTTCCCTAAAGACGAGTTCCCAGTGCCCAACGTCGACATGCTGGTAGACGCGGCCAGCAATCACCAAATGTTCTGATTTATGGATGGCCATAGTGGCTATAACCATATCAAGATGAACGCCATGGACGCGCCTAAAACTGCAATCCAAATGCCATTTGGTTGTTTCTACTATGTAGTAATGCCGTTAGGGATGATAACGTAGTAAAATCTCAGAAGAAGGAAGATCACTTAAGACACTTGCGAGAGGTGTTTGAGCGTTGTAGGCAATATAAACTTAAAATGAATTTTCTAAAATGCGCTTTCGGAGTTACGTCTGGCAAATTCCTAGGATTCGTAGTTACGAGCAAAGGGATACAGGTGGATCTGGGGAAGGCATAAGCAATACTCAGCATGGACATACCTGTCAATGTGAAAGGACTGCAGAGCTTCATCGGGAAAATATCCTACGTCCGGAGGTTCATACCGGGTTTGACGCATATGATGGCGGCCTTTACCCTGCTTTTAAATAAGGGATGGTCATTCCAATGGGGATAAGTACAACAAAGCGCTTTCAAAAGCATAAAAGGTTATACGGCCACCCATACCAGGCGAGTGTCTGCACCTTTATCTGGTGTATACCTCCGAGGCCATGGGAGCACTTCTCGCTTAGGACTTGGGAAACGATCAACTCTTCCCGATATATTATGTGAGTCACGTTCTGAAAGAAACGGAGACGATGTACCCTCAGATTGAACATGCTTGTTTGGCCTTGATATATGCGGCTTAAAAGTTGAGACCGTACCTACTGGAATACCAAACGGTGGTGATCTCCGCGGCGAATCCTATGGTTTACCTGGCCGAACGACCATATTTGACCGGTCGAACCGCGCGATGGTCCTTGCAGTTGTCAGAATTCGGGCTTCATTATCAAAGCCCATAGGTATAAGGGGGCAAGCGATCGTGGATATTTTATCCGCGTTTCCTGGAAGTGACAAAGCCGATGTCCATGAAGACATCCGAGGAGAAGTAGTGGAACTTGACGAGGAAGATGTTTGGGATATGTACTTTGATGGATCGTCTTACGGTTCGTATGGGGGAGTTGGGATTGTATTCGAGACACCTCAGAAATAACTACTCCCATTCGCTTTCGAGTTGGATTTTACCTGCAGTAACAATGTGGCCCAGTATGAGGCGCTCTTGATAGGCCAAAAGCTTGCCGAGAAAATGGAGGTTCTTCTCTTACGTGTACATGGCGACTCCAAGCTGGTAACTAGTCAAGCTGGCGGGGACTTTCACGTTAAAGAAGAGCGTCACGCACCCTACCACGCGGAAGCCCAGGCACAAATAGCCAGACTAACCTTGGTAGAATTGGGACACACAGGGAGAGCCATGAACAGGCACGCGGATGCTCTAGCTACGTTGGCAGCAAAAATCAACTTCAACGGCAGGGAAGAAGGTTTGATCGTCATACACATGAAAGAATTCCCCAGCACTTGGTTGCAAGAGGTGAAATTTGAAGAGGAGAACGATTGGAGGAGAGGTATTATGAAAGAGCTCGATAAGCCTTAGGAGGAGCGATCCATGTTGTTCAAAAGGTTGAAATCCTTCGTAGTTATCAAGGGTCAACTCTACTATCGAATGGCCGGCGGAGCACTGACGTGATGCATGGGAGCAAAGAAGAGGATAAGCTCATGACACAAGTCCACCAGGAGACTTTTGGACACTCGGGAGTAATCCCTATGTATAGAAAATTGCAGAGGAAAGGGTTTTACTGGCCAGAGATGGCGACACATGTCGCGGCATTGCAGAGCAATTGTTCAAAATGTCAGTCGCTGCCCCAGCCATCAGAGGTGTGCACAATCGAAGAATTAGATTGGAGGCAACCATATATCAATTATTTGCAAAATGGCATGCTGCCAAGAAACGAAACGGAAGCTCTTGTGATAACGTGGAAAGCGGCACAATTTTTAATCATTGATGAAGTACTATATAGGAGAAGCTTCCACAATGCGGCTCTAAGGTGTTTAAGCAAGGAGGAGGCGCAAAGTGTAATGACAAAATCTCATGAGCTAGAACACCAAGGAAAGCGGAAACTATTCGTACATATCTACAAAGGAGGTTACTACTGGCCCACGATTAAAGACGACACGACGGAGTTCGTAAACAAATCTGTCATTTGCCAATTCCACGGAAATGTGATACCACCGCCACATAAAGAGTTGCATAGTGTAGTAGCGTCGTGGCTTTTCCATAGCTGGGGTCTGGATTTGATCGGCCCCATAAACCCGCTTTCTTCCAGCAGAGACAACTACATAATCACGGCAACAAAATACTTAACAAAGTGGGTGGAAGCAGCGCCGCTGCGAAATTACGAAGGGGAGACCATTGCCATGCTCATCAAAGAAAATATTATCTGTCGTTTCGGCGCGCCAATGATAATTGGATCAGACAACGGATCGTCCTTTATTAATCAGAAGGTGGCGGACCTTTTGGCTAGATACAATATTTGGCAGCACGCGTCCGCAGAATAGTATCCCCAAGGAAATGGCTTGGCCGAGTCAACCAACAAGATGTTATTGCACATTTTGAGTAAAACTGTACATGATCATCATAGGAGTTGGCACGAGCAGCTACCTCTAGCGTTGTTGGCATACAAGATTTCTAAACGTAGCTCCACAGGAGCATCTCCTAAAACTCTTGTATATGGAGAAGACGTGATCCTACCGGCTGAAGTGGCGATACCGTCCGCGAGAAAGGCTATGGAGAGTTGAGCCAGATAATGTAAATAGGATTGCACATCTCAATGCAATCGCAGAACGAAGGGCTAAAGCAGAATGCTTTGCTGAAACCTATATGGCAACAAAGGCGCGCTATTACAACAAGAAAGTAATACCACGCGACTTCAAGGTGGGAGATCTCGTGCTGAAAATCGCGAGACATGTACAAAGGAAAGCTAAGGCGAGAAAGTTTGCGGCCAACTGGCGTGGGCCATATATCGTGCGGAAAGTTGCAGAAAGCGATTACTATTATCTCAACCACATGAGTGGAAGGGAGATTGACACACCCATAAACGGTAAATGGATCAAGTTGTATCACACTTGAGTAAAGTTTTATCATATGGAGCGGCTATCATTTTTGTCTTCTTAGTTACTGTACGACAAGGAGCGCATGGGCGTGCTGCCTTAGTTTAATTTAATAATAAAACCAGGAGAGCGTCTTATAATCGCGTCCTGGCTCTTCTTTTTCTCAAAATTTCGCAATCTCTTTATTCAAGGGCACTGAGAACCCCATAGGAGCGCCATGAAAACGCTGCTTTATATCACCTTCAAAAATCGATTTAACACAAGGGCACTGAAAACCCTGGTTGATTGGGTACTGAAAACCCTATAGGAGCGCACTAAACACGCTGCCTCAGGAGTGCACTGAACACGCTGCCTTTACAATGAACAAAAGCGCACTTTGCAGATTACACATTCTTCATTCAGTTGATTAAAAGAAACAATACGCCATATTGAAGAACAAAGCAACAAAAGTACATTCTCACGGGCCTAAAATGCCCGCGTTATGTGTCTCAAAAAAGGGGGGGGGGGGGGATCAAGCATTGGCTACTTTAGCCAAGTCATCCTCATACTTAATAACATGCTACGCTATAAATTCAACGGTCTCTCTCGCGTATTGAACATAATCTTCCTCCCTGACGAGCTTTTGAACTCAATTGTTATAGCAGCGACACGCCTTCTCCTTTAAATCAGGATTCACGTTCGCCCGACGAATTAACCTAATCGTCTCTTGTTGATCAGCAATAGCAGCACGTGCATCCATATAAAGGAAAACTCTCAAAAGAATCTAGGATAGAACTCTCAAAAGCATATTCTTTTTCTTCCCGATACATAATTCGTACTTCCGACCTCTTACAAAACCCTAATAACCAGCTCACTAACCCAGCATCATAACCAGAACTACAATTTGATTTTTTTCCCTTCAACCATGACAAATAAAATCGTATAAAGGCAGTTCAATGTTGCGTATTAGGAACCCGTATGGGAAATCAACAGTTAATCTAGGGTTTTAAAGCTTGTAAAATCAGTTAAAGAAGAGCTGCTATTGTTGATAAATATGGCTATGATTTCTAGATGTTTCAATGTTTGTGTATGATTAGGATTGTGGTTGTTGACGTAATGTGCAATTACTGTAGGGAAGGAGATGTTAATAAACTTAGGCTGCGTTTGGCATAAAAGGAATTGAGGGTGGAATGGAATTGGGGAGGTAATTGGAGGAGGTAATTGCAATTCTGGGTGTTTGGTACAACATTTATAGGGTGGAAATATTATTCCCGGTGGATTTGGTTTCCTCCAGGAAGTAGAAATGAAACTCGCCCCCCCCCCCCTGCGATTTCCAATTCCACCGTTTGTTTTCCACCCATATATTAACCAAGTTTTCCTTCCTCTCTCTTTCTTCTTCCATTTTTTTCAGTTTTGAACCAGAGGACACTACCAAGCTCCCACATCACCTGATCCGGTAACTATCTCCTCTGTTTTCATCTTCAAATATAGTTTTCTCTCGATCTATCTCATATTAGTCTTTATATGTTTTTCTGAAGGTTATATAAAACCCTAGATTTTGCTAATGTTAGGATTTTCCTGAAACCCTAGGACATATGAAGTTCTGTTTGATTATTACATATAGGGATTACGAAATTTTTATAATCAATCTTATGATTTTCTTGTTCTCATGTAAAATCTTGAAATGCTTGTTTTTATGCAATTTGTGTGAGTGATTTTGTGAAGATGAATATTGGGTCTAGGCAGAACACTAATCTCCCTTTTCTTTGGCTTGAAAAACGTTGTTGTCGGATAGACACATCTTATTCCCTTTCGTAGAACTGTTGAAGCACATCTTTTCAATATATATAACACATAACAATAGGGTAACAATCTTTTCCCAACAGATGTGTCTTTTCGTATATACAGTCAAAATACATTTCTCAAATGCATAACCAAAATTGAGTCCACTCCCTGAAAGTGTGAACAATTGAAAAGATAAGACGCATCTTCTCATATTTGATATTTCTGATGGGTAACAACTTTTGGCAGCAGTCGGATCTTCTCACATTTGCTTCGCGCTTCCTAGTTTTTGAGAAAACATTGAGGGGGATTCTGGTGCCGACACGCCAGAACCAAAAGTTCCCCTTTATTATACTTACAAGGTCTGATATGCCCGTGCAAATGCACGGGCTAGTGGCATGAAATTGCTTT
>JAJJMA010157051.1:0-15393 GCA_023529015.1 Papaver nudicaule | reverse complement strand
CTCATGTCTGACTGGGAAAACCTTCGAATGCTTGAGGATGATACCTTTGAAGAATTTAACCACAAATTGTCTGAGATAGTGAATGCATGTCATACCTTAGGAAAAGCTATTCCGGAAAGTGACATTGTGTGTAAAATTCTGAGGTCATTACCCTCAAGATACGAATCAAAGAAATATGTCATTCAAGAAGTACACGGCTTAACAATAACAAGAAGTGACCTTGTTAGTAAACTTAAGGTCTTTGATCATGAGCAAAATAGATCAATTTCTTTAAAAGTTGTTAGCCCTCCCAGTACCTCTTCTGACAAAATCAACACTTTTTAGGTTGATATGTGTGATGATCGTTTCGAAAAGGAATTAATCTCTACTATGTCCTTAATCACACAGCATGTCAGAAATCTCTTGAGAAAAGAGATATGTATTGCCCTTCAGTTCGTGAACCGTACTAGTACATCTAAATCTAGTGAATCATGAATGAAGCATTAGGATAACTCTCCTTATCGTTTTAAAAAACGGAAAAATGATTTATCCAGACATACATCATCTTCCTCTCTGGAGACACTCAATTGTGTTGGTGATAATGTTCAGTGCTTCAAGTGTCTTGGTTTTGGGCATAAATCCTCTGAATGCCCTACCAAAGATACAAAAGAGAATCCAGCTTATATTGCAATTATTGATGATATGTCAAATGTCTATCAAGAGTGTAAGACAAATAATGTAGCATATGCTGCTGGGTACTCTGATCAGGACACATGTTCTGACTCTGATGAAGAAGTGTACCATCAAGATACTGTTACGAATAACCTTATCAAGGAATGCTATCTGAAACTTTCAGAAGCTCAGAGGTCCTTGTTCTGAAGAGGTTGAATGTGACAAACTTCGTTGTCAAAATGTTACCTTGCAAAAGGAACTTGATACTAATGGTACAACCGATCACAACGAAGAAATTAGAAGTCTCAAATTGCTAATTTCTGAATGTCATGATCGAGAAATACTTCTTCAAGCTAAACTAGATAATCTTAAGAATGGTGATTCATCTAAGAATGATCTAGTTAATGCTTTTGAAAAGATTAAAAGGTTGGAAGAAGAAAACTTAAGTTTGAAAGAAAACCTGAATAAGTTCAACAATAGCTCGGACAAATTAACCTTAATGTTAGGAGCGAGTAAAAATCATCGTGACACACGAGGATTGGGCTATAAAGGAATAGACGCTCCAAGTATTAACAAAGAGGTGAAATTTGTCAAGGCTAAGGATTCTTCTCAACCGAAGGCTACTACAATTTCTAAAAGTGAAATACTTCTAGCACAAGTTAAGGATAAAAAGAGCAAAGCCTTTCAAGCTCGACATGATCCAGGTAAGAATGAGCATCCCACTCCTTTTGTTACAAAATGTTGCTTTTATTGTGGTAATAAAGGTCACTTGGAAAGAAGATGCAGATTCCGTACAAGGAACGAAAAAGCCAACATTTGTAATGACGTAAGTGTGTTAGAGATCAAACTTAGATCGAACAACAAGGATAATCATCTTAATGCAGGTTGTGAACGTCCAACCTTTAGGCATAAAAATCAGTATTATGATAAACCGAGTTTTGCCTATAAACGCTCTACAAAGTTCTCTCCAAATCGTTATAGAAAGGAACACTTTGTAAACGCGAAACTAGATCTGATCTTCCCAATTGGAGATCGACTAACTTGCAAGAGAATAGTCAATCTAATCCTCTCTTAGGAAACCTTGATGAGAATGATGGGAAGAAAGATCCTATTGCTCCTAATATTGATGGAGCAATAAGTGCCACGGGAATCATTACCCGAGTAAGGCCACCCAAGGTGAAATCATTGAAAGTCTTGTGTTAATTTCCCAAGAGAACCTTGGAATAATGCAATCGTTTCATGAGATACTTGGGTTATTACTGGTGAAAAACAAGAAAAAGAAAAAGGCGAAATCTAAGCTGAAAGCTACTTGTGGTGAAAAACCCATTAAAGTAGGAGATTATGTTCTAATCACCAATGGTGAACAAAGCATTGTTCACCTCGACATCACCTGATTGTGTTGTGCACCCTCACCATGTAAGCCCTTGTCAATTACGGTGAGGAAAGCACAATAATTAGGGCTGCCAACATGACTTTACTCATTGCTTTTGTTATGATTCAAAGTTATGTAAAACTACAAAAGTTATGCTTTTTCTCACGATCAAGAAACTTTTGATTATATAATTTTTAGGGTTTTCCATAAGCTCAAAAATAATATACTCTTTTCCAAAAAATTGACTAAGGAAAGGAGATTGTAAACAAAGAAAACTGGATACATTAAATTGTTTGTCCAAGTTAGGCTTTGTAGTTGTTCTTTATTGAATAACACTACATGAGGGAGAGTTCTTAAATGAGCTTGCGCTTAATAACAAATCTTTTTGGGGAGCGTGGATGTGGAATATTAGGATAAAAGTGTATTTATATTTCTCCAAAAGATGAATCAACTTAGAAATCCTCGTTCTGATTTTCTAGTTATGTCATCTTAAACTTGATATGCGAGTACATCCTTGACTTGACTATCTCTATAGGCCTAAGTCTCAACTAGTTTGTCATATTTTTGTGACCTATAGGGGAGAATACATATGGTTTATTGTTCTTGTGGTTCATAACCATAGGGGGAGAACACCGTATTGCTTACTTATGTACTTTGTCGAAAGTATCAAGTAAGGGGGAGTAAATATTGGGCTTCGTACCAATCTGGAAAAAATAGGTATAAAGATTAAAGGGGAGCTACGTGTCAAGAATGAGTAGAATCACTTTATAAGTTTTGGTACACGAACTTTAAAGTTGCTCTAATTCTTACTCTTTGCACAAACAACATGTGGGGTTAGCATATTAACCCATGTAAGCTCGAGCGTACCTTTGTGGTTGTTTGAGATGGATATGTTGTGGTGCTGTCTACAAATTTTTCAACAGGAGTTAAACGAACACATTAAGACTCAAAGGAGAAGTTGAAGAACTCAAGAAATCAAGATACATCTGGGTTAGATCTTTATTGTATATTTTTTGAATCCATATGTAAATTGGTTTTGTCACTAAAATTGACAAAGGGGGAGATTGTTAGGGCACTGTCCGGTCAAACCCACTAGCGTTGGTATGCTGGTTGTCAATTTTAGGTATCAACACACAATTCTTGATTTAGCCTACTAGAGTTTAGATTTCGGAATTGGGATATAGACAAAGTAGTAGAGACCTTGAAAACGAAGACAGTGAATATAAAAAGACATCGAATATTCTTCATCGACAAAAGGTTAGTAGGAGTTATGACTTTTATGGAAATTCTTCTATTCTACTTATTCTATCTTTCGAAATAGTCGGCTACTTTAGTAGAGTTATATCGATTGAGATTTTGTATTCTTGTCTACTTAACCATGAGTTATGTTAGTATTTGTTCCCACAATACTAAGGTTACAAGATGCATGAGATAGATTCGATACCCTTTCCAGTGCAATGGTTGCTTGTAAATCACATGTAGGAAACGGATGAATCTAAAAGAGTACTCTAGAGCTGAGTCCAGTGGATTATAGATGAGGGCGTAATAACACGTCTAAGTACTGGCCCAACCCAGAACTTCCAGCGGATCCAGTTAAACCCTAATCTGAGCAACGGCGGTTCACGAACCGATTCGTGAACAGTGGCACCGAAAATTTCTTCTGTGTCTCAAAACGTTGATCTATACACGTACATGTACGTGAACTCCAGATTCAATGTATTTTGCCGGAATTCAGAGGGACGGTTCACGAACCGTCCAAGTGAATATTCTGCGGGAATTTTACACGGGTTAAACAATGAACTCCTTTATCTCTTAGTTGGACTTGTGCTTATCAGAATATCATTTGTGGTCCATCTAACGAATCTCAATGAGTCAATAAGATAAAGATTATCTCTGGTCTTTTGGATATCTATCTTGAAGTGATTTTGAGCTAACAAATCACTGGTCTGTTGATAAAAGATTTCCAATTGACTAGGGTTTCTTTTTGTGCAAGCCAAGTAACGGGTTCATTTATACGGGCACTTGGTAACTTGTAGGTTAAGAAACTAGTTATTTTATTCCAAAGAAAACTATCTTATTGAGTGCTATAAATAGAGGGTTAAAGAACCAAAAACACAAGCATCAAGCATACGTGAAGTTCCTCTGTGGAATTGATCGTAAACTCTTTGCACTTCGGTGTAAGCTTGTTGTGGTATAGTCATCCTGTATTAGGTAGCAGTTCCTCTGTGGGATTTACCTAACGACTATAAAGACTTCTCTTGAGAGTTGGGAAGCACAGGTAGGCGATAACGTACCTTTGTGGTTGTTATCAGATTAACCTATAACCTTGGTAACCAGATCACGTTCTTGTTTATTCTATAGTCATTCTCTTCTGCAATAAGGCTATTAAAGAACTGATATGTTACATACAAGGTTGTAGGAAGCAACGCACGGCTACTCAGTGTTGTAAGAATTGTATAAGTTTCTCAAGTGATTATTTTTACAACTAAGGTAGAGACAAGTTGGGCATAGTTTATTCGGTTAACTTGTCAGCCCCCGCTTGTTAGTAGATTTCCGTATGACCTGGAGCAATCCGAAGGAAGTCACTTTACGTATGTTAAACTGAAGAGGACAGTTCGAAACATACAGTCAGTAATTAAGGTTGCAAAGCCGGTATTGTTGACATAAGCCTTTAACAGCGGTTAAAGCAACTCCTAGGCCTGTAAAGGACGTTAGCTAGGGGAATCAAGTACGTGACGATCTGTGGGGGATCTAGAGACGTAAGGAGTGCGACTGTAGCCAATTCGCTTGGAGGGCTGGAGTTGGTCTCTACTACATCCCAGACCGAAGTCTTATAGTATGCTAGTGTTTGTAGGCAGTTTGTACTGTGTGGTGTTCAATCTGGACGAGGTCCCGAGTTTTTTCTTACAGGTCGTAGTTTCCTCGTTAAAAAAAATCTCTGGTGTCTTGTGTGCTTTACTTTCCGCATTATATTCTCTGATTATATAATTAAAGCAAACACAAGAAGTGCGTTATTAATAACCGTCGAGTTGGTCCATAATCCATCCAGGGGATTTGTCAAGACTTGTCTTGCGTTGGACCGATCACTTGTGATCCGACTCTGGTTATCAGATTTGGATATTGATTTTTGAGATCGTCCATATCTTACCATAAGACTCACGAGCCTAAACGAAAATTTGGTAGTATTTCGGTACCCCTGCTTTTTCATGGACATCTCAGATTTAATGAATCAATCCTTATTTACTCCCAATGTTGTTCAGGAAGGATTCCAGTCGGAGCCGGCCATAGGAGGTAGTAGTGCTCTCTTCCGGCCATTGCCTCAACGATCAGCAGTTAATGAGGTTCCTAGTATGAAACCATATGGTGAGGATGATACCGATGATGCTACGCAACCTCCAGAGAATACTCAACAATTCGAGGAGGATATGCTCATCAATTTTAGTTTGAACACTATGACCGGCTTAGGGGAGCAACACCATTACAAACAAGACGACCAGGAGTAGATGTTGAATGTTTTTTTAGTTTTTTTTGGTGCATTTTACTTGAGTTAGTGTAAACTTTGATGTGTAAGTTAGTGAAAACTTTGATGTTTCCTTTCGTTCCATTAACTTTTTTTTTTCATTCAATTAAAACTTAAACTATATTGATTTCATTACAATTTAAATTACATTAATACAAATAACTAAAATCCGAATGGGTTTTATGGAGTCCGAGGCATTTTCCCTACTGAATTGTAAGGAGAAGAGGAATTGGTGTGAGTTGAAATGGTTTTGAAATCAAGTACTTATAGAGGTTGGAAAGTCTGGGCGTTGGATGCATTTAATGTAATATAAGGAGTTAGTGTCGATCGAGATAGAAAAACTTGTGGTCGGGATAAAGAATCTCGATACCGATAATAATAGTCTCTATCGAGAGTGTTTCTCTCAACCGAGGGAGTCACTATCTGTTAGGGCATTGTCCGGTCAAATCCACTAGCGTTGGTATATCAAGCTAGTTGTCAGTTTTAGGTGTCAAAACACAATTCTTGATTTAGCCTACTAAAGTTTAGATTTCGGAATCGGGATATAAACAAAGTAGTAGAGACCTTGAAGACGAAGACTGCGATTACCAAGAAGACATCATATATTCTTTATCGACAAAAGGTTAGTAGGAGTTGTGACATTATATGGAATTTCTTCTATTCGACTTATTTTATCTTTCGAAATAGTCAGCTACTTTAGTAGAGATACTAATAACGATTGAGATTATACTCTTGTCTACATAACCATGAGTTATTTTGTAATGTGTTCCCACCATACTAAGTGACAAGATACATGAGATAGATTCAATACATTTTCCAGTGCAATTTGCTTGCAAATCACATGTAGCAAATTGGGTGAATCTAAAAGAGTACTCTAGAGCAGAGTCCATGGATTATAGCCGAGGACATCCACACGTCTAAGTACAGGAAAACTGGCCCAACCCAGGTACTTCCAGCGGATCCAGTCGGAACCGTAATCTGAAACTCGGCGGTTCATGAACAGTTTCGTGAACAGTGGCACGGGATTTTCCTCGCGTGTCTCAAAACGTTGATCTGTACACGTACATGTACGTGAACAAAAAATTCAATGTATTTGGCCTTGATTTCAGTCCTGGACGTTTCGTGAACTGTCTGGTGAATATTCTGCGGGATTTTCACGCGGATTTCTATATATAACTCCTTATCTCTTTGTTGGACTTGTGCTTATCAGAATATCTTTTGTAGTCTATCTAACGAATCTTAATGAGTCAATAAGATAAAGGTGTTCTCATGGTCATCGGATTTCTATCTTGAAGTGGTTAAGAGCCAACAAACCACTTGGAAGATAAATGTTAAAAAAATTCCAGTTGAGGTTAACCTAAGGTTTCTTTGTGTGAAAGTCAAGTAACGGACTTGATGGTAAACCACAAGCAACCTATCTTATTGAGAGCTATAACTAGAGGATTAAAGTATGAAAACCACAAGCATCAAGCATACGTGAAGTTTCTCTGAGGAATTTATCGTAAACTCTTTGAGCTTGTTGTGGTAGTCATCCTCTATTAGGTAGCAGTTCCTCTGTGGGATTTACTTAACGACTATAAAGACTTCTCTTGAGAGTTGGGAATCACAGGTAGGCGATAACGTACCTATAGGGTTGTTATCTGATTAACCTGTAACCTGATTACGTTCTTGTCTATTCTACGGTCCTTTTCTTCTGCAATAAGGCCATTCAAGAAATGATACGTTACATACAAGGTTAAGGAAGCAATGTACGGCTGCACACGATGTGGTAAGACCTAGTTAGCTCCAGTTGTGTAAGTTTCTTAAGTGATTCTTTTCACAACTGAGGTAGAGACAAGTTGGGCATAGTTTACTCGGTTTACTTGTCAGCCCCCGCTTGTAAAGTAGATTTCCGTATGACCCGGAGTAATCCGAAGGAAGTCACCTTACGTATGTTAAACCGAAGAGGACATTTCGAAATATACAGTTGATAATTGAGGTTGCAAAGCCAGAATTGTTGACATAATCCTTTAACAGGGGTTAAAGCAACTCCTAGGCCTGTAAAGGACGTCAGCTAGGGGAATCAAGTGCGTGACAATCTGTGGGGGATCTAGATACGTAAGGAGTGCGACAGTAGCCACTTCGCTTGGAGGGCTAGAGTTGGTCTCTGCTACATCCCAGACCGAAGTCTGATAGTAGGCTTGTGTTTGTAGACAATTAGTATTGTGCGGTGTTCAAACTGGACGAGGTCCCGAGGTATTTCTACAGGTCGTAGTTTCCTCGTTACAAAAATCTCTGGTGTCTTGTATGCTTTACTTTCCGCATTATATCTCTGATTATATAATTAAAGCAAACACAAGAAATACGTTATTCATAACCGTCGAGTTGGTCCATAATCCACCCAAGGGATTCACCAAGACTTGTCTTGCATCTGGAATGACCATTTATGATCCTAACTCCGGTTATCAGATTTGGATATTGATTTTTGATATCGTCCATATCTTACCATAAGACTCGCGAGCCCAAACGAAAAGTTGGTTGTATTTCGATACCCCTGCTTTTTCACTATCGATCGATAGTGACTCTATATGGACCGACAACTGTTGGATCAGGCAGTTAGCCTAGTCATTTCTTTGTTTTGCCCCTTCCATACTGGGGCAAATAAGGCAAATCATGTGATTATCCTTACCCATAGGAAGGGGCCTAAAGGCCAAGAGAACGAATACGCAAGGGGAAGTATAGGCAATGATATAATTATTGATGATGCGTCATATACTTGGGCCATTGATATAATTATTATTTTTTAAGGATACTTTCGTCTGTCGGATAAGATATCTAGTAAAATCTTAGCCTCTTCACTTTTTCTCTAATTTTTCCATTTTTTCTCTTTTCTTCCTCGATACATTTGCATAGTAATTTCATAGCTTAAAATTCCAGATCAATGCTGACGTGGCATATACATGACCGGTTAATATAATTGTTGGTTTTTAGGGTACTTTCGTCCGTCGGATGACATCTAGCAAAATTTTAGCTTCTTCATTTTTTCTCTTTTCTTCCCACTTTTTCTTTTTCTTCCTCGAAACATTTCCAGAGTAATTTCATAGCTTAAAATTTTAGATCAATGTACTTAATCATCAATAGTTTTACTGAAAGTAAACCAATTAAAGATTTTATTTCATCTGATAATAATCTTATCTAGATAATTTTATAAATTGGTGAATAAAAATGATAGATAATCATATTTCGAGTGCACTAAGTTGATCAATTCTCATTCTTATTTTGGTTCATCAATCAAAATGCTTTTTAATGCAAGAAACCGATTACGGTTGTAGGTGCAGAAAATGCCTCCATGCTATAAAGTCATCCAAGAAGTAAAGATAGAACTACCTCTGAAAGATTAGGTATCATCAGTAGAAGATTGATGTTTGCCGCTAAGCGTATGAAGATCAGCGGTTGTTGTACTAAAGACCACATCAGCGTATCTCATGAGAAGAAGAGAAGGGGAGAGCGGATTAGAGGTCAATGAAGATTGGACACGTCACCGACAACAATTGAAAATATGGTTGGGCATTCAATGCAGAATCAAGACGGTATCATTGTCAGAGTTGACCGTTTGACTCGGTGGGAGTCGCGTCAGCATCCTTATCCAGAAGAAGATATCATCCGCTGAAGTATAGTTGTATAAAGCTGAGTCGCTGATCCCCTCTTGGTCGGCGAGTGATGACAAAAAGTGTCAGAGGCAGTCTTGTCCATATTAACTGTAATCCATTATTATGACCGTCTATATAATGTGAGAGATGTTGTCTGAGAAAGGGGTTGGTCGAGTGAACTTTAGGTCTAGCCTATTGAGAGACAAAGTTAGGGTTTCCTCTCTTACTCTCCTTAGTCTAGCATCTAGTGAAGAACTCAAGCTTTGTAAGTGAGATTAGTTTGCTAAGGTGAGTAATGTACTTAATTCATAATCAATAAGATGAGAAAGGAGGTGTTATCTTTGTGATGCTTAAGTCTTTCATTTAGTATCTCTGAACTCTCTTTTATCTTTGTCATTATCTTGTTTTTTTTTATCATTAGGCATCATCTTCATGATTTAGAATGGGTGTTTTGGTAAAATCTACCTCATGGGGATTTCACCAATTAATTTTGGCGTTAGATAAGGTTTGAACCTGTTTTTCCAAACAAATTTCTTCATGATTTATCAAACCTAGGTTGTTTTCAGCTGTAATGGTGTCCTTTGTCATAAAAGTGCTACCTTTTACTATTTCTTTGCATAAAAACATTATTTGCAGCGTGTTTTATGAAAGTTATCCTTTAGCAAACCTTTGCAGTTTCCACTTTTGGTAGGTTTTATAGAACCATGTTGCTGTCAAGAGGCTGAAAGCCATAAAAGTTTCCCTTTTAAGTCATATTTTGGGTGTTTCAGCATACTGTCAATTGTTTAAGAGCTTCTTTCCTTCATTTAGCATGTTGTTGTTATAATAATCTCTCTAGTGGTCTGTTTTTCCTAAGAAAAAACATATTCTTGTTTAGATATTCTTGAAGAAAGCGTCTAGGTGATAACCCAGAGTCTATGGTAACAGCTTGGTGGTACAATTTTCCTTTTTAGGTATATTTGTTCTTAGGCAGATTATCTTCGGCTTACTCTTTGACCAGCAAAAATCATTCTAGTGATTTAGGGTTTGTCTAGTAAAGATAATACTGTTTAAAGGTAGTGCTGATTAAGTCTTTGGATGAAATTCTCATTCTAGTTGCTAAGAACAACCGTGAAAACTTTTTCGCCGTACAGATTTCAATCTAAAATCTAGAAATTTTCATAAACTTTGGTGTTTTCAAAAGTTAGGTTTCTGGGCAATCGTCGACATGATTAGGTCAGGGTCTGTTAATAGTACAAGTTAGTCTGCATTTTTCGTCTGTTTCTTACCTACATTCTGTAAAAGTTTCTCAACTACCACCACTAACCAATTTGGCATTTACTAACAATACAACTAGCTTAATACTGTCAGGGAGTACATTTGTTGCCTTTTGCAGAGAATTGGCAAATGGCGTCTAGGCGTAAAGGAGGTTCTGCGTCAACAAGTAAGTCCGCCAAGTTTCCCATTTCAGCTCAACCACTGGTCTTTCCTAATCGGCATAACACTAGGAGCAATGCAGCACAATCTTTGGATTTTGCACATGATTTCTTCTTGAGCGGCACTCCGGCTCACCAGTCAGCGGTTCAACAGTCAACACTCAGCAAACAGCGGCTCAACAGTCAGCGGCTCAATAATCAGCGGCTCAACAGTCAGTAGCACAACAATCAGTAGCTCAGCAGTCAGCGACCCAACTATTAGCAGCTCAGCCATCAGTAGCACATCAGTCGGTAGCTCAGCAGCGGGCAGATCTTGACAAAGTTACAGTGGTGGACGAAACTCATCTCGATGGGATACCAGAAGAGGAGGAAGAAGCAGAAACTTATACACGTAGACATGGTAAAGGCGTGGACACAAGCAACAATGAGCAGCCAGCAAGAGTAGCTAATGAAATGCCAAATGTCAGAGCAGATGCATCCAATGTAGTTGGCGGACAGTCAAGGGCAGTAGGGGGAAGTCCTAACACTGAGGGTGTTTTCTCAAAGATAGTTGGTGAAGGTCATAGAGCGGTTAGAGTGATCCCAAGTACAGCGGCAAAAACAAATAATGCTAATAGCACAGTGGCAGCAGTAGCTAGGACATCTAAAAAGTCGGTGATCGCAATCTCGGAGGGCAAAGAAGGGTCCACCAACGCCACAGAGGACTTGTTAAGGAAATTTCTTCACCAAAGCACAATAAATCAAGCCCAGATGCAGTTGCAGATGCAAAACCAAATGGAGATTATTCTTCAAAGTCATAGGGAGTTAGCAGAGCAAAGCAAAAAACTAATGGAACAGCGCAGTAGAAGCCGCTCAACTCATACTACTCGTAATACTGAAAGAAGCAGGCACAGAAATATGGAAGTTTCAGCGTCCACAACAAAAAAAGGAAGACGGTAGCAAGAAGGGTGGAAGATTTAAACACATTGAGGAAAGTTTTGCGGACTCAGACAAGATGGACGGAATGAATGATTGTATGAGAAGAGAGCTTCGGCGAATAAAGAAACAACTAGCAGAGGTAGCAGAAGCGCCAGCAGACTTTAAGTTGAGAACGACCATCTCAGAAGCAAAGAAGACACCATTTGTAGATCAGATCACCTATGGGCGTGTATCCAAGAGATTTTCTATGCCAACTTTTACATCAATCTTCGATGGTTCAGGAGACCCATCTCAGCATCTGAAGTGTTACAGAAGAGACTTGACAGCATGGAATGGATCAGATCCAATGTGCATGTCATTTCCCGGAGCCCTTAAGGATGAAGCTTTGGCATGGTTCGACGGCTTAAAGTCCAAGTCGATTATGACTTACAGGGATTTAGAGGAATTATTTGCGAGATGGGTCTCCTGAACTTTGAAGTCGAAGTCAAAAGGGATTTGCGAGAATTGAATTGTTTTTCTATCGTGCACTCTACAATTAGCAGCGATGAATTTCACAACAACGTTATGTCAAGGGTGCATAAGCGGGATAGAAATGGTAAGGAGATCTTTAGTGTCGCCGTCAAGAAAAGCCCAATGTTGGAATGGATGAAGAAACCAGTTAGCTTGTCAGCGGTAGAAGTGCCAGCTGATGGAAGAGATCATTTGGATCCACTGGTGTTGACCATCCAAATGGGAGAGTTTAAGGTTCCAAGGGTGCTCATTGACTCAGGAAGTTCCATTGACATTCTATTTAACTCGGCGTATCAAGCCATGGATTCTAAAGAAAAGCCGGTCGCACCGCTCATCCCTTCGACATACAATATTTATGGATTTAATGGGATTGCATCTAAGCCTAAGGGAGAAGTTACTCTGAAGGTAGTCACATGTGAAACTCTGATCACGGACACTACCTTCTGTGTCGTTGATGTTGACTCACCATATGCAACAATCTTGGGAAGACCTTGGTTACATAGCATTAAGGGAGTACCTTCGACCTATCATCAGCGGTTAAGATTTCCAACTCCTCAAGGTGTCGCCGAATACATTGGTGATCCATCTACAACAAAAGCATGTAATGAAGTTGATGTCAAGATGCGTGAAACCAGAAAAGCAAGATTGAACGAGAAGAAGAAAAAGGTTAAAGAGCTGTTTAAGGCCAAGGAAATTAATGAGGTGATCGCCGATCCAAATAAATATGTTAATTCTGTAAAAGAAGGCGAATCTTCATCAAAATCTGCAGCGGCACCTTTATAGAAGTTAAAGGAACCTTCGCCGATGGGAGAACCGAAATTACATTTTACAGCGGTAGAACCAACAAAAGATATTAACATCGGCGAAGGAGATGTTCCCAAGATTGTAAAAATAGTTACCTTGTTGAATGAAGAGGAATCAGCACAGTTGGAAGCTCTGTTGAAAGAATATGTAGATGTTTTTGCTTGGGGAATGAATGAAATGCCAGGCATTGATCCAGAAATTGCATGCGTTAGATATCGATCCAAAAATTAGACCATTCAAGCAGCGTATAAGGAAGTTGGCGCCGACGTATAAAGAAGCGGTTGAGGCAGAAATAGATAAGATGAGAGCTTCTGGTATGATTAGACCAGTTCAATATCCAGAATGGATAGCAAATATGGTGGTGGTACCCAAGAAGAACAAAGGAGTAAGAATTTGTATTGACTTCAGCGATTTGAATAGGGCGTGTCCAAAGAACAACTTCCCATTGCCAAGCATAAATCAGACTGTTGATGTTTCAGGGCATGAATTGTTATCTTTCATGGACGGCTATTCTGGTTACAACCAGATACCGCTAGTAGAAGAAGATCAGCGGATACGACATTCTTTTCTACTAAAGGATTATTTTGTTACACAAGGATGCCCTTTGGACTCAAGAACGCTAGAGCTACATATCAAAAGATGGCTCAGGATATGTTCGAGAAATGGATAGGAAAAACTATGGAGGTATACGTTGATGACATGTTAGTTAAGAGCAAAGTAAAGAAGAATCATGTGCAAGACTTAAAAAAAATCTTTGATCACATGCGTGTAACCAAATTGAAGATTAATCCTG
The DNA here is from genome assembly GCA_023529015.1 of Papaver nudicaule. Classification (NCBI taxonomy): domain Eukaryota; kingdom Viridiplantae; phylum Streptophyta; class Magnoliopsida; order Ranunculales; family Papaveraceae; genus Papaver; species Papaver nudicaule. Next base: position 1,781 of record JAJJMA010157051.1, on the reverse strand, counting down.
CAAAATGTGTATTCGGCGTCACCTCTAGAAAGTTCTTGGGATATGTTGTTACGAAAAATGGAGTAGAGGCAGATCAGGCAAAAATTCAAGCTATTAGGGATATGCCTTCGCCGGTAACTTTGAAAGATGTTCAGCGACTCAATGGAATATTGGCGTCCCTTAATAGATTCATCTCACGGTTCTCTGATAAGTGCAAATTATTTTTCCAAATGTTGAAGAAAGGAGAGAAGTTCAACTGGACGGACGATCATGAGATTGCCTTTCAAGGAATCAAAAGATATTTAGCCACTCCCCCAGCTATTCAGCCACCGGAACATGGAGAGGAATTAAGAGTCTACCTTGCAGCTACTTCATCAGCGGTTAGTGCAATGCTTGTACGAACGAAGGGAGGAGGGACGCCGATCTATTATATAAGTCGAACTTTGCAACTTGCAGAGAAAAACTATACTAAGATAGAACAACTGATTTTGGCGTTGGTTTTTGCGGCTAAGCGGTTACGTCCTTACTTTCATGCTCATCCTATTATGTGTTAACAAAAACTCCTATTGAATCTATATTACATAGTTCACAAAGAGCAGGACGTATTACTAAGTGGAATGCTCAGATAGAGCAGTTCGGCGTCAAATACGAAATTCTAACAACGCAAAGATCTTAAGGTATCGCCGACTTTCTTGCAGCTTTCCAATTGAAAAAGAAGAATAGGAGGTTGAAGATATTCCATTCATGGAGGATGATCCAGATGAAGGGGTACCAGAGCTGCTGAAAAGGGACCCAAATCAGTGGGAAGTATACGTAGATGGGTCAGCGAACAAAGAAGGGAAAGGAATAGGAATTGTCTTCATTTTGCCGAAAGGTTCAAGGATAGTTCATTCGTTGAGATTGGAATTCCCTGCTACCAATAACGAGGCAGAATATGAGGCGGTAATTCATGCTATGAGACTCATTATTGAGATGGACGTCAGCAATATTCGTTTAACTAGTGATTCTCAATTGGTGATTCGACAAATCTTGGGAAAGTACGAGGCACATGACAGTTCGTTACAGAAATATCTCAAGCTGGCCAGAGAGTATGCTCAGAAGATCAACGGTATCAAGTTTAGACATATATGCAGAAAAGACAACAGGCACGCGGATGCCCTGGCTTTCATCTCTTCTATGATGGCAGACCCGGAGATACCTTCCATTGCAATTGAGCGAGTAAGACTGTCGTCAGTTAAAGCGAGGGAGCAACGGGAGGTGCTGGCAATTGAGGTAGAAGAATCAGCGGAGACAGATTGGAGAACCCCAATCAGATATTACTTAGAACACCTTACCATGCCAGGAAAAAAGATCCTTGCACATCAAGTCATCAGTAGATCGGCGAACTATGAACTAAGAGAGGGAAGAAGGCAAGAAATTAAGGTGTGTGTCAAGGGAAGAAGGCAAGAAATTGTTAAAGGAAATACATGAGGGAGATTGCGGAAATCACAGTGGTCAGCGGGTGTTTTAGGTGTAAAACAATAAAGAGAATCTGAGGGGTAAAGTATGAAGTGTGATGATGTAATAAAAGATTGTGATGAATTCGAGAGGTCAAGATCGAACAAGACTCGCCTAAACCAAGAAATGGCCGTTCGAGTATTGCTTCAGTTACAAGAAGAGGATATAGGGTTGGTTTAGGGAGGAAAGCAGAGAAAGATGAGATCAAACATTGCTATGATTTTCTGTGATGTTGATGATTGAATTGCTAAAGAAGATTGGATATTCAGTTCTCATTAGATATTAAATGTTGAATGAGAAGAGTT
>JAJJMA010157016.1:0-11006 GCA_023529015.1 Papaver nudicaule | reverse complement strand
CCCCGCTTGTGCATCTGCTCTGCCTTTCTGAACCCTCCTTTTTTTTTTTTTTTTTTTTTTGATTTAGGGGATGCGTCACTGCTTGAGTCTTGCTGATACTTTTGAAGCTCAAACCAATAGGATAAACTCTCTTACTCATGAGAATCTGGATCTTGAGCGCCAGCTAAAAGAGAAAGAGATAGACGCGGCGAAATGGTCTGATGCTAACATCAAGGTTTCCACTGAGCGTGATGATCTTCAGGGTAATTCTCCCTTCTCTCTTATGAATCATATTTTTCTTTATTTCTAGTCCTTTCGCCGAGACCCTTAGATCTTGCCCTTCTAAGGTTGCCAACAGCATTCTGACACCCGACTGAAGCGAGTTGAAACCGAGATAGATAACTTGGCGGATGCTAATGCTAGGCAGTGCGATTTGCTGTTTGGCCAAGCCAAAACTATTAAATGGTATCGCCGAGAATTAGATAACGTTAATGAATTGAATGTTAACCTTGATAATCTTCTCAAAGCTTCGCAAGCCAACGTGAGGTGGATTGAGAGCGAACGAGATAACGCTCGCCGCTTGGCAGAGCTTAACAAGAAGCTGAAAGAAGCCGCTATGGTGGATCACATGAGAGCGAGTTCCTTACGCCAAGAAGAGAAAGCGAGGGCTGACAAACTTGCCTCTCGCCTTAATACAGTAACTTCTGAGAGGGATTTCGCCGAACAAGAAGTTCAGAGATGGAAAGATTTCTGTAAGATTCACGGCGATCGTGCCAGAGAACTTGATAATCAATTAAAAGCCCAACTGCGGCAAGTGGCCACAGCATCCGGTTCTTCTGTAAACGCTAAGTTTGAATCTCATCTACAACTCCTTGTAGAAGCCCAAACGGGTGCTTGTAGGCACGTGAGCGAGCTAGAAGGTAGATTTCTAGGATATTCTTCCGCTAGGTTCTTTATGCTGCCTCAGTTTCTAATTCCCATGTGTTACTTTCAGGGCGAGTCAAACAATTAGAAGAAGAGTTGAAGAAGCAGCATAAGACTGTTGAAGATCACAAACTCTGCACCGAAACCATCTCCAACCTGGCTGATAATCTTACCCACCACAATGGTTGTGAAGAAAGGTTAGAGCAGGCTATAGAAGCTCACCACCAATGTCCCAACCAAATCGCTGAACTGACCCTTCAGCTCCAAGACCACAAGAAATGCCAAACCTCAATCAAAGGTCTTGAGAGCAAGGTGAAATACTTGGGCGAGATCCAGAGTGGACTTCTAGCTGATTTGAGCAAAGCCCAGAAGGACCTCAAAGCTAAGGATGTTAAGCATAAGGAACAATTACTCCTGATGGACTTTGTCGCCGTCCAAGAATATGTTAACAAGAAATTTCCAGAGATGGGGCTTAAGGTTCCCGCGGAATATGCTTTCGCTCCTGAAACTTCCACTGTGAAAGAGGTTGTGGATTGTGAACACGATGGCGAGGGGTCCGGGTCTAGCGGCGAGGAGGAAGAAGAAGAAGAAGCGGTCCATGAAGAAGAGGAGGAAGAAGCGGAAGAAGAAGAAAAGGTAGAAGAAGAAAAGATAGTGGAGGAAGAAAAGGTGCCAGGGCAGGATGGCGAGAACTAGACCGCTTCGATAAACCTGAACAGTCTCTTTTCCTTTTGTATTTTGTTAAGGCGAGTACTTTGCCTCTTTTCATTTTTATTGTTGCTTTGTAAGGATATTACCCTTAGCTTTTGTAATAGATAATCTTTCCTTTAAATGTTGCCTTTACGCTATCTTCTATTATGCTTGCTTCAATTTGTCTTCAAGACTTAACTTGCCATTGAGTGACGGCCTGGTCCTGTACAGCCGACAATTTCGACAACTGACTAAACAATTTCTAGGAGCAGCAGGTTTAGACCCCAGCCGTAACCATTACTTGTGCCCGTCGGCGATCTAATATAAGTAGAATGGGTTGCCCTCATAGACTTTAATACACTATAGCTTCCGCCAGAGGTGATGCTATGGCGTAGACGGATTAACACACCGGCGCAACCGCCAATGTGATGCTACAGCGAAAGGGATCCTTATTTCCTTACAAACACTTACAGATCAACAAGTAACACGACTGGCCTTACAACTAAACCTGGGTCGGACTAACTCTTACAAGTAGGTGCGTTCACTCAATGCAAGCAAGCTTTTGTTCATAAGAGATCTTGGCTCTTAGTTGATTTTATTGGTTTGGGCATTATGCCTTTAAAGATGGCACATGGCCTTGGTACCTGATCAGGGTTTTGTTATGGATTTTATTGCCTTGGGCATTTTTGCCTCTGCGAGTGGCTTCTATAGCCTAATGCTGAGTGTTTTGCCTCAGCTATTATGCTCTTTGAGCTTTTAAACTTCAGTCATCACTGTAGTTAGACTACCCGGTGAATGGAAAATATAAGTGACACGGAAATTTGTTAACGGGGTTCGGCGCATGATAGCAAACCTACGTCCCCGGATCTTATTCGCTGTTGTGTTACATCAGTTAATAAGATTTCTTGGGTATTATGCCCGCCCAAGACTTCGGATTTTACATTATTTCCCTCAAGGATAGTACTTCTTAAGGAACCTGGCGTTCCATGGATGCTCTAGTTGTACGCCATGCTCATCAATCAGTATATATGCTCCTGGCCCAGCCACTCTTTTGACCACATAAGGGCCATCCCATACATGCTCCAATTTCCTGCATCCTTCTCGCTGAGAAGGGGGAATTTCTCGAAGTACCAACTCGCCGGGTAGGTATTCTCTTGGGATTACCCGCTTGTTGTATGCTCTTGACAGCCGCCGATGGTAATTCTCCATGTGTGTAAGGGCAATCAGCCGCTGCTCTTCTAAGTCGTCCAGCTTGGCTAAGATTAGATCTGTATTCAGATTCTTTTCCCATGCCTCATGCTTTGTAGTGGGCAGGATTACTTCAGATGGAAGCACTGCCTCAGCGCCGAAAGTGAGTAAAAAGGGAGATGCTCCAGTTGCTTCTCGAACCGTAGTTCTATATGACCACAAGACGTTGTGCAAATGCTCACACCACGCCTTTTTATGTTTCTCCAATCTTTTCTTCAGTCCCATCCCAATAGTTTTATTGGTGGCTTCTGCTTGGCCATTACTCTGAGGGTATAAGGGAGTTGATTTTCCCAGTTTGACGCTGTAATGGGCGAGTAACTTTCTTATGTTGTCGCCGACTAACTCCTTTCCATTGTCTGTACATATCTCCGCCGGCACACCAAATCTGCAGAATATGTTTTCCCAAATGAACGTGAAGACTTCCTGTCCTGTTTTCTTTCTGATAGCTTTAGCTTCACACCACTTGGTAAAATAATCTGTCGCCACAATGATGTATTTCCGCTGTCCGGAACCTGTAGTTAGCGGTCCAATAATATCAATGCCCCACTTGGCGAAAGGCCAAGGGCTGAGCACCGAATTTAAAGATGTTGCTGGCGCTTTAATTCTTCGCCCATACAGCTGGCATGGTTTGCATCGCTGAACATATTCTTTTGCATCTTTATTCATCCAAGGCCAGTAGTATCCCTGCATTCTAACCTTCAAAGCTAGAGCTCTTTGCCCACTGTGATTTCCGCAGTCTCCTTCATGGATTTCTTTTAATAGCTCTTTGCCTTCTTCTCTTGATACACATCGCAGCAGGGGTCCGGAGAATGATCGGCGATATAGTATTCCATCTCGGAGCTCATAATTCGCCGAGCGACTGATAACCTGATGAGCTAAAATTTGATTTCCTGGCAGGGTTAAGCGGTCCAAGTAATATCGTATTGGTGATCTCCAATCTGTCTCCGCCGACTCTTCAGTGCTTGTTGTTAATACTTCTCTTTGCCTCGGCGCTGCTACCGATGGCTGCATTACTCTTTCAATAGCTATTGAAGGAACATCTGGGTCTGTCATCATTGAAGAGATAAAAGCCAGTGCATCGGCGTGTCTGTTGTCCTTTCTGCAGATGTGACGAAACTTGATACCTATGATCCTCTGGGCATACTCCCTAGCAAGTTTTAGGTACTTCTGCATAGATGGATCTGCCGTCTGGTATCGTCCAGATATTTGTCGAATCACCAGCTGAGAATCACTTGTCAATCTAACATTGCTAACTTTCATTTCTATGAGTATTCGCATTGCATGGATGACTGCTTCATATTCTGTCTCATTATTAGTCGTCGAAAATTCTAATCTTAGCGAGTGCACTATCTTTGCTCCCTTTGGCGAGATAAGAACAATTCCAATTCCTTTTCCTTCTTTATTTGACGATCCATCTACATAAACCTCCCATCCATCAGGCCTACACTTCAACAAATCTGGTACTTCATGCTCTTGCTCATCCAAGGAGGACGGGATTTCTTCTATCTCTTCCTCTTCATCTATTGGGAAGTCGGCGAGGAAATCTGCTATGACCTGAGACCGCTGAGCGGTGCGTATTTCATACTGGACGCCGAACTGCTCGATTTGCTGATTCCACTTGGCAATGCGTCCCACTCGCTGAGAGCTGTGCAAGATAGATTCTATAGGAGTTTTAGTGAGAACTACAATGGGATGAGCATGAAAATATGGACGCAATCGCTGCGATGCAAAAACCAACGCCAGTATCAACTGCTCTATTTTAGTGTAATTCTTCTCTGCCCCTTGTAATGTTCTACTGATGTAATATATAGGTGTTTCTCCACCTTTGGTCCTTACAAGTACTGCACTTATGGCGAAAGGTGTCGCGGCGAGATATACTCTGAGCTCTTCGCCGTGCTCAGGCGGCTGAATTGCTGGAAGAGTAGCGAGATATTTTTTAATGCCCTGAAATGCAGCTTCATGAGCTTCAGTCCAGTTGAACTTTTCTCCTTTCTTCAGTGTTTGGAAAAATAGTTTGCACTTGTCAGAGAATCTGGAGATGAATCTGTTAAGGGACGCCAAAGTTCCATTGAGTCGCATAACATCTTTCACTGTGACCGGCGAAGGCATCTCTATAATTGCCTTAATCTTGGCTTGATCAGCTTCCACTCCCTTCTTGGTGACGACATATCCCAAAAACTTTCCTGACGTTACGCCAAACACACACTTCGCCGGGTTAATCTTTAGTTTAGTAACACGCATGTGATTAAATATTTCTCTGAGATCTGCCACATGAGTTTGCTTCTTCTTGCTCTTGACCAACATGTCGTCCACGTACACTTCCATTGTCTTCCCTATCCATCTTTCAAACATCTTTTGCGCCATTTCTTGGTAAGTGGCGCCGGCATTCTTAAGTCCAAATGGCATTCGAGTATAACAAAATAACCCTTTAGTGGAAAAGAAAGCAGTATGCTTTTGATCTTCTTCTGCCAAAGGTATCTGGTTATACCCCGAATAACCGTCCATAAATGACAGCAACTCATGGCCTGATGTAGCGTCTACCGTTTGATCAATGCTTGGCAGCGGGAAACTGTTCTTGGGACAGGCTCTGTTAAGATCACTAAAGTCGATGCAGATTCTTACTCCCTTGTTCTTCTTAGGTACTACCACCATGTTAGCTATCCATTGTGGATATTGCACCGGCCTGATTACACCAGATGCCTTCATTTTGTCGAGCTCTGCCTCTACTGCTTCTTTGTATGCTGGGGCCAACTTCCTTATCCTTTGCTTGAACGGCCTGATTTTCGGATCAATATCTAGTTTGTGGCAGGCTATCGCCGGGTCAATTCCTGGCATTTCATTCATGCCCCAAGCAAAGACATCAACATATTCCTTAAGCAGCGCTTGCAACTCCGTTGATTCATCTTCACTTAGTAAAGTGCCAATCTTTACCATCTTAGGATCTTGTTCCGCGCCGATATTAACGTCCTTAGTGGGTTCCACCGCCGTAAAATGTAGTTCTGGTTCTCCCATCGGCGATGGCTCCTTTAATTGCTATAAGGCCTTATCTCCAGACTTCGCCGAATCTTCTACCGAGTTTGTCGAATGCACATATATGGTTGGATTGGCGATGAAGTCTAGAATCTCCTGCTCCTTAATTGCTTCCTTGCCAAGCTTCTTTTTCTCGGCAATCTTCGCTTTTCGATTTTCTCGTATTTGCACGTCCGCCGAATTGCACGCCTTAGCTACTGCTAAATCTCCAACATATTCGGCGACTCCAAATGGTGTGGGGAATCTCAAGCGCTGATGATAAGTAGAAGGTACTCCCTTCAAACTGTGGAGCCATGGTCTTCCCAAAATTGCAGCATACGGCGAGTCAACATCCACAATACAAAGAGTAGTTTTCAAGAAGTAGTCATCACAAATCTTAACTTTGAATTCAATCTCGCCTTTAGGCTTAGAAGCGATACCATTGAACCCATAAATGTTATAGGAGGAGACTGTCGGCGAAGGTATGTTATCATCTTTCGCCCTCATCGCCTCAAAGGCAGTATTAAATAGGATGTCCACTGAACTTCCTGGGTCAATGAGCACTTTCGGCAGCCTGAATCCCTCCATCTAAATGGTAAGAACCAAGGGATTGTTGTGATTTCTTCCCTCAGGAGGAATTTCTTCGGCGGAAAATCCAACGCATGCCTTCATCCATTCTTGCAGAGGCTCTTGCTGGACGGCGACACTACAAATCTCATTTCCCATTCTATCTCGCTTATGCACACGAGATAAAACGTTATCGTGAAATTCATCTCTAGTAATCTTGGAATGCACAATAGAAAAGCAGTCTAACTCCAACAAGTCTCGCTCAACCTTGACCTCATACACCTTTGGAGCTTGAGCGGGAATGGCCTGAATTGGCTGGACCATGATAGGAGGTGGTGGTGGCAACTCTAAAAATTCCTGGAATTTTCCCAAGCGGATGAATCGATGCACTTCCTGTTGTACACCAGTGCAGTTCTCAGTTGTATGGCCATGAAATTGATGAAACTGACAGAAGGAATTAGTATTAGATGGCGGAGCCCTTGGGTTTCCTCTATTATAAGGATAGCGGATGTCATCCCTACAATTAGAACTTTCAATCTGTCCGAATGCATCTGTATAAGAAACACGTAGGTTAGGTAGGGTAGCGTCTTGGAAGGGTTGCTGATTGCCCCTACCAAACTTTCTGTTATCTCCATTAGATCTTCTGTCTCCATTCCCATTTCGCCGATTATCTTCCTCCACGTCCATAATTTCCTCCTCTATTATCTTGCTTGTCACGCCCATCATAATTTTCACGCTTCTGCGAGTTCCAATGCTGTTCGGCGGTAACTAGCTGCTGATGTTTCTCCGCTTCTGGTACTATTATCGCCGAAGCGGGATTCTGCACCAATCTCCGCTGCTCAGCCTTCAGCCATTCTTTCCTAATTTCTTCTTGATCTTCCGGCGAGAGACTGTTAATTGAGTGAATCTGCTTCGCTCTCTCTTTCTTTAGGCGCGACTCTTCTTCTCGTATTTCTTCATAGTTCATCCATTCATCCTGCATTGCCCTCAAGGTCTGTAAATCCTTCGGCATGTCCCAAAATAACTTCTGGTACAATTGGTCTGTCGTCTCCATACCATTGAGAAATGACCTTATCTTCTCCTTTTCTGTTACTTCTGACCCCACTTCACTACTTGCCTTTCTCCATCTTTGAATAAAACTTTTGTAAGCCTCCATGTGTCTCCTCCTAATATTGAATAACCTTTCCACTCCCGGCCGACTTCTGTTGTTCTGAATAAAGGCACGCAAAAACTTGCTTTCCAATTTCTCAAAATACCTGATTTTTCCTTCTTCAAGTCCATCAAACCAAGCTAGAGCCTCCTCTTTGAGTGTAGCGGGGAAAGCCATACACATTATGGGGTCTGATCCTACCCAAGCTGCCATATCACGCTTATAAGCTTTTAAGTGTTGCGAAGGATCTCCCGTTCCATCATAGGTGGAGGTGAATTTTGGTGTAGAATACTTGGGAGACACAAACCCATAGGTGATACAATCATGAAAAGGTGTTTTTTGTGCTTCCGACAATGCCACCCTGTATTTCGATTCTCTCGAAGATCCACTCAACGCTTCTACTTTATGCTTTAATCGGCGAAGGTCCTTCTTCATCTCCTTGTCTATTTTATGCTGCCGCTTAGAACTGCTGCGGTCTTTGTCATCTTTTCCAGGTATGTTCATCCTCCTGCCTCTTTCATCGTATTTCGCTGTTGAATCTGACATTTCTGATGTACTAGTCCCACTCTTTTCAGCTCGGCGGGTCGTATGAGAATTTGAGTAGGAGTGCGCATGGGACCCATGACGAGATAAATGTGCATGAGAGGTATGGCGAGTCGAGTGCGAGTGGGATGCATGACCTTTATTTTGTGCCGCCATCAATTCTCTATGACTCTGAAGTACTGTCTCCATCTGCAATTGCATCTGTCTTTGCACTTGATCCGCTTGTCTATTATTAGCCTCAAGAATTTGCCTTAGCAGAGTCTCTGTGGTATTTGTGGATCCAGTATTATCTGCTATCACTACTGGGCGAGTTACAGTAGCTCCCGGTACTATCGTTGCACCATTTATGCTTGCCGCTTGCGGAATTTCTGCCGCCATAACTGGTTCTGCCACCACTGCTGGAACTTCTTCCGCCACATGTGGTGTTTCGCCGACACCTTGCACCAACTGCTGCTGAACATTGGCTGCCACTCTGTTTCCTGCGTTTGCATTTTGAGTTGCTTCCCCGGCATTCGATGTTTCGCCCATGGTAAATCTTCTACCGCCAATCTGCTCGCCACAAGCATTTGCTTCCACTTCACTACTGATTCTCCTTAGCATTGAATTAGGCTCGGGTGATCTTTCTGCATTCTCTAAATGGGTGATATCCTCCACGAAAACTTCTTCTTGGCGAGTCACTCGTTGGGCAGGTGATCGGCGAGATGAACTTGCCAAATTAGGGTCTACTGGACCAGCTGGTTCCAATGCTCTGCTTCTAGTGTTGTGACCACTGGGGATTGTCGCTGGTGTAGGAGGGATGGGATGTCGAGGAGGCCTACCCGCCGGGGCTTTATCGCTTCTTCCTCTAGGACCCATTCGCCGGATGCCTATAAAAGAAGACAAACACACTTCCTGACAGTATTGCTCTGTTAGTACTGTGGGTAAATGCCAAATTAGTTAGTTGGGTTGCTTTTCAGAATGTTGATGTATGAAAGACAAAAGGAACAACTTTAAGCCATGTGATGTGCAGATGATGACCTAATCATGACAAGAATTGCAAAAACATCCTATGATACTATGATTTCCAAATGATGGTACGGCAGATGTTTTTAGGAAAAACTTTTGAAATGATTTTTAGAACACAATTTCCTTCATGAGTCTATAATTTCACCTACTCGCCGGAAAAGATGCTTTGACGGAAATATATATCTTTATTTGCATTTTCCGATGGGGATCCATACCCAAAAATGACATTTTCCTATCCTTTAAACTGACTTTATCCACTGCTCATGTGAAAAATGTAAAATATGTGATAAGATTGCCAAACCAGGCTGACTAACGCTTGTCTATAACCACAATAACACTTAACACAACATAATTTCCATAAATGTGAAAAATGTCTACTGAAAATCCAAATGCATCGCCATAACATACTAAAAATACTCTATGCTTTCTAATCTCAGTAATACTCTACAAAGGAATCCTTATAACAAACTGCATAGCATACCATGTATAGCAAAACAAAAGTAGAATCATGAATAAATTTCGCATGGCGAGCATAACATCCCCAAAATAGTATGAAAAATTTGCTGAAACATGCCGGCAAGCTCTGAAACTCATATTTCATACCATATATAGAAACAAGAACATATGAAAACATCACAAATCATACTCAAAATCAAGGAAAAACAAGTTCAAAACCTCTTCTAGCGCCAAAATGTAACTGTGTAAAATCCCATGGGTTGGATCTTACACAGTACACCCAAATAACATACACACAATCATACCTAAGCATTCATCTAGCATATAGCATAAGATAGAAAGAGAGTAAGGTTTGAGATACTTGACAAGATGATTTACTTGGTTCGCCCTAAGACAGGACTACATCCAAGGATTCCACTATTATAAGTATGATTACAACTCTTCATTACCTTGCTAATCTTCTAAGTGTTTTCTCACAACAAGAACCCTAATTTCGGCCTTGGGCTATGGAGAGCAAGTAGAATACTTTTCCTCTCTCTAGACCAATCCAAAATGTGTCCAACCCCTTTCTCAGAGGTCTCTCTCGCCATTTATAGGGGATTACAATAGTGCTATATAGCTAATACAGACAGATTACGCTCTGACACTGATTTGTCTTCATTCGCTGATAAAGTATCTCGCCGAGGTAATAATGCTTCCAGCGGGTAAGTCTTCTTGGGGATAAGGATTGCTGACGAGGTTCCCACTGAGTCAACAAGTCAACCCTGACAGTCTATCCGTTCTGACGAGTAATGAATGCACAACTACTTCTTACCTACTTATCACCTTCCCACGCTACGCCAATTTTACTCCGCTGGTGACCCTTCGTCTCGCCGCTATGTCCCGGTATCAAATGCTTCGCCCACAGCTTTCATTGCTGATTCCATACTTCTCGCGAGTGTCCTTTTGAAACATCTTGGCCCTTAGGATGTTGTTATTATGCGAAGGCATTTTCTACCCTTACAGGTGGTCAAAGTCAACCGTTGACCGAAGTCGTCGAAGTCAGTCGCTGGTCGTGAAGGGTCGACTCCTGGCAGTCACGTTTTCAGTTTTCACTGTTGTCAGTAGAAGTTCGACTACTGACAGGCAGTCCCGTTTCAACTGCATCCACTCGAAGTCTGTTTCTGGGCAATACAGTTCCACTTCCAATTTTCCGTTAATTAGGGTTTGTCTCTTTGAAATACAGTTTCACTTCCAGTGCCGCCAGTCGAGGTCCGACTCCTGGCAGGTTATTTTTGACTTTCAAAGAAGTTTTGATCGCGTCTCAAATCATACGAATTGTTGTGTAGCTCTCGCCTAAACTCCCTTATAGCTATCATTGCTGCCACGTCCGTTATACTGACTTAGTAACATGTTTAGTCAGCATTCATAATCAACTGCTGCCAGTCGAGGCTCG
>JAJJMA010156998.1:0-29763 GCA_023529015.1 Papaver nudicaule | reverse complement strand
TAAGAAATTGGTATTTAATAAGTGAAGAAGCTTGATCTGTCTAAAGTTGCACCCTTCGATGCATTTTACTTTCAAACTCCAGATCCTACCAGAACGGGTAAAAAACCCAACCTGGCTAGACACACTTACAAAGGCTTTAACGCCACAAAAACAAAACTGGCCATGACGCCATATCTCCCCTAGTGCCTCGACGCAAATAAAAGGCTCTAACGCCAAGGCCTAGACGCCAAAAAATAAAAAAGACCTTGAATAGCAGGCAAATAGCTGATGTTCATATAAGCCGTAAGGGCCCTACGAGCTATGTGACACAGTCCTCTACCCATGTACAAGACACCCCGTTAGCGGTGGGTACTTTGTATCTAGGCTACATAAGCTAAAGATACATTTGGACCCACTGCCACACGACCATGAGGACCTCTCTTTCTGAGGCGTCGAAGGGACGATAAATGGGATTAACATCTACCTTCAAAGGTAGATGGAACCCCGAGGCAGCTAAGTCGCCCACATTCATGGGAATGATAGGCGAATTAAGCAGCCGAGGGACCTCCTCCAAAAAACAAAAACATAGCCTCGAGGAGGGGCTCACGAGAAACAGATGGGTTGAATTCTAGGCCGCGACGGGAGAATAGTACCATGTCTAAGCTCCAGCCTTGACCGGTACTCCCCCATCGAGTTACTTTGTTATCGACGTGCAACCATAGCTGCTACCCACCATAAGTTCCTCACTTTACTCGGGACAAATGGATTATCAGAACACCACCATTTTCTCTCGGAGGATACCTTGTATCCTCGATAACCACCCAATATATTGAGGCAAAACGGGTACCTATGGCCTCGATCGCCTTTGTTTGCTTTAAAACATGCACGTAGCTATAATCCTTTGGGAAGGGTGATCCGTAATCTCCCACTAGCTTGGTTCACTATCTCCCACGTCGAAGTAAGCCCCAGAATTGCACCCCGAGTAACCTTAGGTGCCCAGCATATTACAAAAGGCACCTTCGTACGTAATCACGAGGTTATCTAGAAAAAATCGAACTAGAAAAGAAAGATGTCTTAACCAAAAAACAAAGGTTCCTTTATATATATTCATCACAGCATGAAGACACAAAAAATAAAAGATGCCAGCTACAAAAAATGTGTCAAAGAAAACAAAAGGCGAGGACAAAAAGAGTCGCTGCTAAGCATTGGGAGTAACCTCACTAAGCAAGGCAGCATGACGAGGGAAAGCATCTCCAAACATATTTGTTTCATCCCAAAGCTCATTTTCCGCTTTCTGGTCCTCGTAAGTTCGAAAACCGGAGTAGTCTTGTCTCGAAGGAGTAATTTCCATCATAGGCTCGGTTTTCTCCTCGCTCCCTTCATCACTATACGCTGCTATGGATTCTTGAAACAAATAATGGCTATCTTTATCAAAACAACCACCAGTGCCCCTTTCCTCAAAACAATCAAGATTTTGTGCAGCATTACCAACTACATTACTAGTCTCTGCTCCAGCACCAACCTCGGGATCATTCTTCGAATCCCCATGTTAGGTGCTTAAAACACCTATTCAAGAGTACCTTAATCATACACTTATGTCAAGCTAATGCCTCATAAATTGGTTATTTAACGATGTTTTCTATTTTGCAGGTACAATGGCTTTTAAGTCACAAAAAGAAACAAATAACATTTCAATACATCATTTGGAAACATACGAGTTGATGGACAACAGGTTAGAGGCCTTTGAAGTGCCAAAGCAAGTGAAATTACTGAAGGCAGTCCTGTTTTTACGTGAGGCAGCCATATAGGTTTTATTGGAAAATTACTGGAGCACCATTCTTATTCTTCTCGAGGCTGCCAGCTGAGTTTAAAAAGAATTTATTGGAGCAGACGCAACTTGTACTGAGGGCCACCTTCCACTTTAATTCAAAAACGAGATCTCGACCAGGAGGATCAGTTATATCACTGATCTGAACCAAGCAGCGAAGAACACTGCTGCACCTTCTACTGACCACAACAGACCAAGCCATGAGCTGAGGTGGGTTTGCCAAAATTCAAGGTATGGTTACCAAGGTTAAGAAGAGAGGGTCTGACGACAAGAAGAACACGGGAATTGGACAGAATTGGACCGAGAAGAACAGGGTAATGCCATGAAGAGCTGAACACTTCTACTGAGTTCGATTGCCAAGGCTTATGAGAGACTTCCGAAGAAAGAAGAATGAAGAATTAAGCTCCTGGGAGGTAAATGAAGAATGGGTTATGATGTTGGCAGTTTGTAACCGAGCTACAGAACATGAGAAGAGCTTTTTGCTGCCGTTTGTTTGATGTGATTGGGAGATGATTTATACTCCTGGAATGAATTATGAGAAATGGGTTTGTCTTGAATGTTGTTATGAATGTGTGACTGAATGAATTTTACAGGGAAGGAGATAGAAAATGGTTCTATAAATCAACAGTATGCTCTTCTGCTCCACCAGAATCGCGCACACAACGTGTTTGTGTGAAGTTCTGACTGACCTGCAGTTCAGGTTCAGTTGTATTTGTGCTGAGTTACTTTTGGTCACGGGCTAGACCATGATTCTGGTGGATTGCAGAGAAGAAACAAGAGCGCGACAGGGTTCTGGTGAGTTTGAGATGAAACAGGAGAAGGTGTTGAAGTTTAGACATGGAAGACGGGTTACGATGGCAGTATGCCAAGGGTGTAGGAGAGATTTCTGTATATAACAGGAGCTGAAAACTTGGGTTCAAGTTGTTTGTAGTTGGGTTCAATTTGGCAGCTAACAGGAACTCCAGGATATGGTTCAGGCCAAGTTTTGTATTGGACTTAATTTGCGGCAAGACAGGGGTTTGTGTTGGGTTTGACAGTAGTTTCTGGATAGCAAAACATGGCCACTGTATTGACATTGCCTCTGGTTTGAGCCATGGGTTCAAGGTGGTTTCAATTACACGAGATGGGTTAGAAACTGAGGGCAGGAAGGAGACAGAATTTGAGTTAGATTTGGCAAGTGTTTAAGGCCTGGAAAACAGCTAAGAGAATGGGCTAAAGCCGTTGATCTTGGGGTGAATGGTGGAGATTACAGAGGTATTTCTGGGCAGTTTAGATTGTTTTGGAAACTGAGTTTTTGGGTGTTCAAGTCGGCAGAAAGAAGTGGAGGTATAAAAGGAGACATAAGGGTTACAGACGGACACCATCTTTTCATCAGTTTTAGGGCAGAGTTAGAGGCGCAAAACCTGGAGGATTTTTCCAGCAGTTTGGAGACGGACAAAGAACTTTTTCATCACCAGTTGGAGGCAAAGAGAAGGAGCACTTTTGGAGGCGCAGTGGAGAGGAGGATTACTGAGTTTGCCTTTCTTTTATCGTATCTCTTTGAGTTTTGACAACTTATTTTCTCTCAAAGATTATTTTTCTTTTAAGAACATGAGTTGCTAGTTTACTTTATTGATTGGGGAGGATTTCAAAACTCCCAAGACATGAGATTTTAATCAATTTATGCAAGTTAATCTTTCAATATTTTTGTTTTGTTGATTGTCTTTTACCGTGCTATAACCATGAGATGTATGCTAGTTGTTCAAGTGGCCAATTGAATATCTTGTATGCAACTCTAATGCTAGTTTAGAGAGCTCTAATCCGTAATTGTTAGAGTAATCTTAACATAAGTAGTAAAATATTATTTATTGCAATGGGATGTTGTGGACAATAGTGTGTAGAAGACAACCCTAAGTTAACATGTCGAACTTGTGAGCATGTGGTTAGGATCAACCCGATTCATAGAGCATATCGGTTAATTACGTTACACTTTGAGAACTTATTCAAAGTGGCCTAATTGGCTAGAAACGAGTAGAGAACTTATTCTACGAAGTGACCTTGGAATCTAATAGACTAGTTGAACTTGTAACTTGTCTAGGGTTGTTAACAATCGAAATTATTGAAGATTATACTTGTATGATTAATATTATTCATGCTTGGTTGTGGAGAATGAATCTTTGATCAATGCCTTTATTATAATTTGAATCACAAATTTACTATTTTCTGAATTTTTGTTTAAACAACAACAATCCCAATTCTCATAACAACTTGAACTCACACCTCCCTGTGGATTCGAACTCGACTTACTTCACTACTTCTTTATTGAAATTGTGTTATAGTTGAGATCATATTATTGATTGGTTTGACACACCATCACCCCAGACCCATCTTTGGGATCACTCTTCGGGTCTTCAGGGCCATTCTTGGGACCTTCCTCGGGATCACCCCCAGGACCCTCCGAAGGATCATCATCCGAATCATCATCGCCGTCATCTTCGCCATTATCAAAACCTTGGTCCTTCAAAAAGTTGTCCAGCAGACCTCTTCTTCGAAGTTCATCTCTAGCAACGCCACAAATACCTCTTGAGGAAGCAATTTCTTATCACTTGGGAGTATCGCATCAGCATCATCTGCACCTACTGCACCAAAAGTAGGAGGCTCAATTCCAATAGCCCTAAAAAGGGAACGACCGTGTCTGCGACAAGTCATACTAGTAGCCAAAAAGGTGGTCAAAGCAGATCGAGTAAGCAGCTCCTCGACAACCCGCCCATGCCTTAGTTGATGATGTACGAGGGCAAAACCAGTAACCATATTCCTTAAATCCTCCTGACACTTAAGACGGTAGTTTCGCTCGGAAGTCATCTCTTCAGCACTCCTCGTTGCATCTTCTGAACGACGCTTGCGTTTGAGCTCCAGTTATCGGGAAAGTCTGCCTATATCAGCAGCTCGATGCCGACGTTCTTCGGCCAATTATTTGGATAGATGTTCAGCTCTCCTTTCAGACTCCAACTTTCGGTCAGATTCAAGCACCAACTGATTGCAAACATCATCCCTTGCAGCCTCGGCGTCTGCAACCTTCTTTTGTAAGTTGGCTTCTATACCTGCGAAAATAAAATGCAAACATAAGTGGAGTTGAGATGTCAGACCATAATCCAAGGACACAACGAGAATAAAATAAAACAATCAGGGTTAGTACCCTACTTTCTTTAACAATCATGTACTCAGTCACTTCATGCTGATTGGTAAAACGAGGTTGGGAAGCCCTCTTCCTAATATCTTCAGAAGAGGCCGCTCCTAGCCTAGCAAGCTCTAACCGATACTCATCAATCATTTAAGAAAGATGGTTGTTCAACTTTTTGGCCTTGGCAAGCTCCATGTTTATGTCATTAAAGCCCTTCTTCAAAGCATCATTTCCCGCAGTCAGCTCTTTGTTGGCATTTTTCAAAGCGGCCATTTGAAACCTCAAATTTCTGATGTCTTGTTCTAGGTTCCCAATCACCACCCTGCCAGAGGCACTAATCGACCTTTCCTTGTGGGCATCATCTCACTCTCGTGTTAAACGATCTACATCTAGCTGGAAAAAAGTGATTCTCTCTAGCAATAGTCTAGTTCCTATTTCTTTCCTTCTCAAGATGACGTTCGGTCTTCGCGTTCCTCTTCTTCTCTTCGGCTAGAAGGTTCTCAGCCTCGTGCCTTTTCCTCTTATAATAATCCTGATCGTCCCAGGCTTTATTCCTCTCCTTCACAATCTTATCAACTTCACTTCGATGACCTCTACTATAAAAACAGTAAAAAACCAATACTTAACCAAAGGAAAACATAAGGCCACGATACTATAAAAAAAAAAAAAACAAACACGAAAGCAACTCACCATTTGAAGCATATCCAAGCTCTCTTCGTACGACAAAGGCGGATGGCGAAGATCATACTCCACTCTGGGGCAGTCACCCCCAACAACGTCACCTAACTTCTTGCAAAACTCAGGATCCAAAGGGCAGCCCAAAGGATCAGAGGCATAGGCATCAAAACGAGATGAGACTTCCACGGAAAAGTCAATTGGATTATGATTCTCAAAAAGCACCTCTTTGAATCTCTTGGCAGTATATGGTTGCATGTATTTACCAGCATAGCTAGGAGCAGGTGGAAACTTTGAACTACGAGGGAAACTCATAACTAATTCCTTCGAAGAATACATTTGGACAGTCGAACCGTCCCTTCGTGGAAGAAGAAGGTCAACTACAGGAACAATTTTCTTTAAAGAGAGAACAGAAGGTTCGGCCGAGGCGGCAATACTGGTAGCAGAGACAACCATGTCCGAGGCAGAAGCAGAGGCAGGCGCATTTGGCACAACGACGTTCGGCCCAACAGTAGCAATCTCCTCGATAGCTCTTTTGGCAATTGGCACTTCGCCAACCTTCGGTGCTAGCACTTCGCCAACTTTCGGTGTTAGCACTTCGCCAACAACATTTGTTTTCACTTTTTCCTCGAGAGGCTTCGTCGGTACCTGGTGACGATTCGATAAGTTCGTCTTGGAGGATTTCTTAAAAACAAATTTTTGCGAGGCCTAGCAACGTCCGCCTCCCCACCATACTCAAAACCTAACAGATCACTGTGAAGACTCAGGTCGACACCAGAAATAGCTTTCCCATGCAGAGAGGATCCGTCTTTCTCAGAAAACAAATAGAGGCAAGTATTAATACTCTCTTAATAAAAAGCATATCTCAAGAAGGTATTTGTTACCTGCTGCATAGTCTCCTCATCTGCTCGGGAACGCTTCAGGCTACTCGAAGTATCCACAAAAGCACCTTTGCCCTTCCTCAAAGCTTGGTGAGACAACCCTTGTTCTTCATCAGAAAAATGTATCATAAACAAATGCTGAGTAGAGAACTCGTGACCGAGGTCGAATTGGGTCCGAGGAAAGAAGCGCCCAGCATCCTTCCAGCCTCGGAGAACAGGACCCTCCAAAAGCACAGGCTCCGAATACCAGTCCTCATCCATGGAGTAGTCTAAAAACCCTGGAATTATATTCGCACCCCCTTTCACAGTCCGAAAACTAACACCCCAAGGGGCAAACTCGTTGTCCAGTGTTAAAAACGACTCATAGTGAAGAAAGAAGTTTTGAGCGGTGAAATAAAACCTCTTCAGGGAGCCAGCCTCAGAATTATCTTCGGAGTGAGAAACCCATTGATTGATAAGATGGATAGAATTACAAGTGAGATGCATCACACCCCGAGGACAAGGAAGGGAACAACGAATTTCAAGAAACAAAGGATTGGAAGGTTGGTAAAGAGGAGGGATCAGCCCCGCAGAAATTTGATGATATGTAACCAAGAGCTTATTTTCGTTGCATCGAAACTCCTCAACTAACTCTGGAGTCAGCCGGCTGCCCGGAGAGCCAATGGCTTGTATCTTGAAGGAATCATCTTTAAACCAAGGTTCTTCATCATCGAGATGAGAACATCAACTTTAGAAGGAACCGACATGAAAGAAAGAACAAAGGGAAAGAAAGCAGAATTCGCCGGCGCCGGAAGTTGCAGAGGCAGGATTGATCAGGAGCTTAAGGGATGATAAAAAGAAAAAAAGAGTCGTCTTTATGAATCTATGAGAAGATTAAAGCAAAGGGTCTTGAAGGAAAACGTCTAAAAAACGCTTGATTAAAAGATATAAATTTGAGGTTTCCGGAAAAGAACGCCGGGGCAAAGGAAGAAGAGTACGAAGAGACTAAAATTTTTAGAGGGAGAAAACCAAAACTTAAATAATGAAGGAAAACTGGCGCTTCCGGTGAGAAGGTCAAAAAGTAGCGAAAATCTCGGGAACATGTAGAACGTGTCATAAAACGTCACACTTGGCAGATAGTGGGGTGCATGGCGAAAGGAGTAGGACGAAGAAGAAATTTCCTTCCCAGGCATCTTCGATACAAGGAAAGGAAAGAGGCAAACTGTGGAGGGTAAAACACCCTCGGGACACGTGTCAAGATCGGAAGGACCAAGCCCCACCAAGAGATACTGCAGCTTTGCTTCGGGATTAACCAACAGAGTGACCCCGAGGAAGAACTCGACGAGGAAAGACTCGCACTGGTCATCGAAGGGTAAAAGCACGAAGACATCTTCGGAGGACTCGCCGAAGGAACCGCCTTACTCGACAAGCTCTGACACCACCACGATTGAGTAGTCTGTCTTATTAGTTGTAAACCACTCAGACTCGGCCTATATAAGGAGAGCTCGAGAAATATGGTAGGGGTTGGAATTTTGGTGTAATCTAAGTGGTGAGAGTGGGATTAGGTTAGTATCTCCTCAAACTCCTTAGGATCAAATCGATGTACTAGTTAAGAAGAAATATAATTCATAGTTGTACTGTAATCTCTTGTTATCTGTTTATTATACTATATTCGGTATGGTTCTTATGATCCTCGTGCTATGCATGATACATAAATAAACTTTGGTTTGGTTAAGATCTGTTGGCTGTCGAGTATAAAACACCTATGCAGATTTTATACTCACACACCTTTTGTCTATACTTGGTGGTGAATATCTTCGGCGAGGCAATGGCTACTTTTCAAAGTTTGTTTGGCAAACTACTTACTGTAACACCCCGAATATTTTTATTAATATTTTAAGTGCAATCCCAATCCATTTGAATTGGAAGACTGGAAATTGCGCAATATGGAGCGTGAAAATTAGTTGTCGTTGTGTTTCAATTGCGAAACACTTGTTTGATGTTCGGAGAAACCATGTTTCTCTTCGTGTGAGCCAGCCCGTAGCGTGTACAGGTGCCAATAAGATCTTTAAGTCTGAATTTCTGAGGACGCGACACTTAAACGGTGTGTGTGTCATGTTTTGGTTGCTTAAGGGCATTTTCGTCTTTTTATTTCTTTGATAAGTATGGATACTGATTTTCATTGCAAAACTTATCTATTTTCTTCACTCTTGATTAGTCCTTCTTCCCATAACAAAATATTATCACAAAATCTGAAAATTGAAGTTTAGTTTGCATCGTTTGATCACTAAATCGATTTGGTTGCTTTGGGAGCTTTTGTTGCATCGAAAGGTAGGGGGAAATCTCTTTAAAACTGATTTGAATTCATGTTTAAGTATTTTTATTTACTGATCTCATACTTAATGGAATTTATGTTTGTTTATACTCATATGAAACCCTAGTTACGAATTGATGTTGTTTTAAACTAACTCATACTTGTTTCTCTTGATTTTGACTTAGGGTTCATGAAATAAATTGGGGTTTTCTTCTAATTTGATATTTAAACTTTGTTTAATGAAAACCTAGCCATGGGTTTCCTTGTATTTCTTGGAATTGATCTCTATTCCTTTTGGAATTCAGTTTAAAGCATTTCAGGGTTTCTGAAACGTTGCTACTGTCCTGTTTCTTAAAAGATTTTACACCCAGATACTTTAACCATTAATTTTGGTTATAATTTTTATATGAAAGAGGGTTTTCTCATCTTTAAAATGTGCCAAGAACCACCAAATTTCATTGAGTAATGAATCTTGTATAAATTATTATTTTTGTAAAATGAGCCAAGAACCACCAGAAGTTTTAACCTAGTTCATGAAATTATTATTTTTGTAAATAATTTTTATGTGATATCTTATCCTCTTATCTTTGAAATGAGCTAAAAATCACTGGTTTCCGATAAGTATTGAAGCTTGTGTGAATTTTTAAGTTAGAGCTACCAAAACTACAAGTTTTCTGAAACGTTTTTACTGCAGGCTTTTCTCAACGTATTTTGATCTTGTTCTTGCAGTTATGGATTTTTATTGTAATTTTTATGTGGTAGCTTATTCTTTCTACTTTAAAGTGAGAGAAGAATCACTGATTTTCATTGTGTAACGAAGCCTATACGAATTTTCAAAGATGAGCTATCCAAACTGGAATTTCAGAAAATTATGTTAATGTTTCATACTTTCCGTATTTCATTCTTTAAGCTATTGAATTATTGATTTTTGTTGGGAACTTTATGTGAAAGAAGGTATTGTCATGTTTCTAAAATGGTAAGATTTGTTGAGTTTTTATTTGAAACTTAACCCATGGCAAGTTTTGAAAACCAGTCGTTCTAAAAGAGCATTTAACGCAAAACTCATCGTTTTGAAGTACTTGATGATTATGGTTTATGCCCAACCATATTGTTAGGGCATTGTCCGGTTAAACCCACTAGCGTTGGTATGTCAAGCTAGTTGTCAGTTTTAGGTGTCAAAACTCAATTCTTGATTTAGCCTACTAGAGTTTAGATTTCGGAATTGGGATATAGACAAAGTAGTAGAGACCTTGAAGACGAAGACTGTGAAGACAAAGAAGACATCAATTATTCTTCATCGACAAAAGGTTAGTAGGAGTTATGACTTTATGGAAATTCTTCTATTCTACTTTCTCTATTCTTTCGAAATATAGTCTACTACTTTAGTAGTGATAATAGCGATTGAGATCGTATTCTTGTCTAACGTGGCCTTGTGTCATGACCAGTGTTTGCTCCCACAAATACTGTGAGTACAAGAATGAATGAGACAGATTCGGTGCCATGTGTCCATTACAATGGTTTGCTTGCAAATCATTAGTTGGATATGGATGAATCTAAAGGAGTACTCTTGAGCAAAGAGTCCATGGATTACAGCTGAGGACGTACACACGTCTAAGTTCTGGCTAAGCCCAGTACTTCTAGCGGAATCCAGATATGACGAAATCTGACAGGCGGACGGTTCACGAACCGGTTCGCAAACCAGAAACTCGGATTTCTTCTGAGTTCCAAAGTGACTGAACATTTCGCGAACCTGTACGCGAATCCAATGTTGGTTACTTTGCTGGTGTCGGATTTAGTGGATATTCTTTCTGAAATTTCACTTGAGTCAAACTCTAAACTCCTTTATCTCTTAGGTGGACTTGTATATCACATAAATATCTTTTGTGGTCCATCTAACGATCCTCAAGGAGTCAATAAGATAAAGATTATCTCAGGTCTGTTGGATTCTATCTTAAAGTGTTTTTGAGCTAACAAAACACTTGGCAGATAAACTTAAAAAGAATTCCAATTGAGATTAATCTCTATTACTTGGTTATCAAGTTTAGGGTTTCCTTAACTTGTGGGACAAGTAATTGATTGCTTTATTCCAAAGCAACCTATCTTATTGAGTGCTATAAATAGAGGTGTCTACGGACAAATACCGCAAGCATCAAGCATTCGTGAAGGTCCTTAGGGAAGGTAGCGTAAACTCTTTTCACTTCGGTGAACGCTTGTTGTGGTATAGTTATCCTCTATAGGTTGCAGCTTCTCTGGGAACTCCCTACGACTATAAAAGACTTCTCTTGAGAGTTGGGAAGCACAGGTAGGAGATTGAGACCATATTTGGTTGAAATCGGATTAACCTGTAACCTTGGTAACCTGATCACGTTCTTGTCTATTCCATAGTCCGTCTCTTCTGCTATACGGCTATTCAAGAACTGATACGTTACACACAAGGTTGAAAGCTAGAAACGCACGGCTGCACTCGGTGTTGTAAGACCTAGTTAGCTCCAGTTATACAAGTTTCTTAAGTGATTCCTCGTGTATAACTGAGGTAGAGATAAGTTGGGCATAGCTTACTCGGTTTGCTTGTCAGCCCCGATTTGTGAAGTAGATTTCCGTATGACCTGGATTTAACAATCCGAAGGAAGTCAACTTGTGTGTGGTAAACTGATAGAGGACAGTTAGACCATAAGTCAACAATTAGGTTGCAAAGCCAGTATTGCTGACACAAGCCTTTGACACCGGTCAAAGCAACTCCTAGGCCTGTAAAGGACGTCAGCTGGGGGAATCAAGTGCGTGGTGATCTGTGGGGGATCTAGAGACGTAAGGAGTGCGACAGTAGCCAATTCGCTTGGAGGGCTTGAGTTGGTCTCTGCTACATCCCAGACCGAAGTCTTATAGTAGGCTAGCGTTTGTAGTTAGTTTGTACTGGGCGGTGTTCAATCTGGACGAGGTCCCGAGGTTTTTCTGCAAGGCAGTTTCCTCGTTAAAAAAATCTCTGGTGTCTTGTGTGCTTTTACTCTCCGCATTATATCTCTGATAATATAATTAAAGCACCAAGTAGTACGTTATCCAATAATTGTAGAGTTTAACTCCAAAGTCCCAACTTTGTCGAGTTGATCCCCAAGATCACAACTCCAGTTATTAGAGTTTAGATATTGATTTTTGAGATCGTCCAAACTTAAACCATAAGACTCATGAGCCAAAAAGAAAAGTTGGTAGTATTTCGGTACCCCTCCTTTTTCAAATCCCATTTATCGTCCCCTCGACGCCTCAGAAAGAAAGGTCCTCATGGTCTTGTGGGAGTGGGTCCAAATGTATCTTTAGCTTATGTAGCCTAGATACAAAGTACCCACCGCTAACGGGTGTCTTGTGGGTAGAGGACTGTGTCACATAGCTCGTAGGGCCCTTACGGCTTATATGAACATCAGCTCTTTGCCTGCTATTCGGGGTCTTTTTTATTTTTTGGCGTCTAGGCCTTGGCGTTAGAGCCTTTTATTTGCGTCGAGGCACTAGGGGAGATATGGCGCCATGGCCAGTTTTGTTTTTGTGTCGTTAAAGCCTTTGTAAGTGTGCCTAGCCAGGTTCGGTTTTTTACCCGTTCTGGTAGGATCTGGAGTTTGAAAGTAAAATGCCTCGAAGGGTGCAACTTTAGATAGATCAAGCTTCTTCATTTATTAGATACCAATTTCTTACGTGTTGTTTACATAAAATGCCTTAATGAAGGTGTTTCAAGTTTTTTCCCTCGACTGGGGTGCTTAGCCTTTGACCCTCGAGGCTAATCAAGCTGTATGTGTTGTTCCCGAGTGCCTTCTCGAATACATAGGGCCCAGCCCAGAATTGCTCATGCTGCGTGTTTTTGCCTCCATTGTCCGATCTAGGTTCGCTTGAAGATTCGTTCGGAGTTTGGATGCTACTAGTTGCGACGAGGAACTGTTCCCTGTTAAGGCAATGATCCTTCCCCTTGTTGGTAGGTCGGGTGCCTTGCTTGTAGGTTGTTGCGTTTCTCATGGTCGTATCTGGCATCCCTGCTTCGGCTTCAGCTATGAATTCCCTTATGCAAGAATCTGTAATCTTTGGGTGCTTAACCTGACTCGGGCAATCCTTTCTTGGATGTTCTCTTGCTTGGACATCTATCTCATTACACACACGAGCTTCGGTTGGGTCACCTGGTATTTCTGCGATTCCAAGTGGGGTAGGGAATCTGACTCTTCGATGTAAGGTGGAGGCTACTCCCATGATGTTGTGCAACCAAGGTCTTCCCACGATGGCATTGTAAGGAGATTCTATGTCGACCACACATAATGATGTTGGTCGCTTCAGACTCCCCACATGAATCATTAGTGATGGCTCTCCTCTTGGTGTCGAGGGCTTTCCATTGAAGTCGTATATATTGTACGAAGAGGGTACCAAGGCAATATTCTTTCCAAGTAGCTTATCGTATGTTCGTCCGAAGAGTATATCTACGGAGCTTCCTGGGTCTATTAATATTCTGGACATAGTCGTCTTTTCAATGTGCAATGTAATGACTAGGGATCATTGTGCGATCTTCCTTCATTAGGGATATCTGCCACAAAAAAAAAAAAAAAATTGGTTGTTTTTGCCATTCCTCAAGATGCCCTTTCATCGCTACACTGAATATTTCCTTTCCCTCGAAGTCTCTCTTGTAAATTCGGACTGTCTGGATTCCTTCGGGGTTCGCCTACAGATGTCTGCGTGGACTATGGAGTTGCAGTCGCTAAACCTCGGGATGTCTCGATCAATTGTTATGACATATGCCTCGTGTTTTGACTCCTCCTTCGGCTGTGGCTGGTTTGGGGGAGGCTTGTCCCTGGTGATGAAGAAATAGATTTGATCTTGTGCTGTGATACAGTCCTCTGTTTGCATGTCCATAGAACTTATGGAATTGGCAGTAATCCCTGGAATCCTTAGTATGCTTAGGTTGATTACCCCTACTCCTCGGGTACCTCATTTCACTTGCAAACTCGGATTGTTCGATGGTCCGAAGAGCTTCCTCGATGGATACACATAGCTTTGGGAGCTTCCTGTCTTGGAAAGCAGGGAATCCTCACCGAGGTTTTCCAAACTGTGTTCCTCCCTCTTGCCTCGTTGGGTGTTATTTCCTTCGAATTATCCTCGAGAGCTGGCTCTTCTGCTGTCATTGTACTTTCTGTTGTCGTGATACTTGCCGTCAGCGAATTTACCCTCATTGCCATACCTGCCATTGTCATTCTGCCTCTCTCTTTTTGAGGGATCCCCATAGTGATTGTTCATTGTCTGATCGCGTTCTTCGAGTGATAGATTATTTATCGAATGGACTTCAGAATGGTCTCCTTCCCCTGAGTTGCTTGCTCCTTAATTTCTTCCAATGTGATTCGCTCCTTCTGATATTTTCGGAGATCTTGCAGCATCTCAAGGTTTTTGGAGAAGAGTCTGTCGTACAGGGGATGGTTTTTGTCGAGAGCGTTCAGGAATGTTCATACTTTGTCTTTCTCCGAGGCTTCATTTCCCACCTCTACACACTGGGTTGTCCATCTGTCCGTCAAGCTTTTGGTAGATTCTCCTGGTCTTACTCTGATGCTGCTCTACTCCTGGCTTTGATGAGTTGTTGTATAAGAAATGAAGTATGATTACTTTGGATAGCTCTTCAAAACGAGATCGAACTGGCTGTTAGGTTGTCGTACCAAGCCAAGGCTTCCCCTTTCAAGCTGGAAGGAAAATACTTGCAAAGCACCTCGTCTCTATCAGTATAAGCTAGGAATACTCGTAGATACATTTTAATGTGCAAAGTTGAGTCTCCCGAACCATCGAAGATTGACGTGAAAGTTGGCATGGTGCATTTTACCGGAATGGCTTTAGAGAGAATTTCGGGACTTAGCGGCGAGCGGTTGACATCATTTATTGCCTGTGTCAGCTTTATCCTATCACTCGATTGAATTCTGTTATCAAAAAATTCAGCCCGAAGTGTTTTAATTTGGTCCAGCATTACTTGCTGTAATGCGTGTGTCTCGGCGTCCTTCCTCGCCTGCTCATTTTCGTAGATCAGATGTATGTTATTCCCCTTCGGACGTATACTGGGTTCAGTTCTTTTGCTTGAGATCACGATTCCATGGTCTTTACTGTCACCCTTAATCTTAGTGTTGCTCCTCGATACAGAGTGCCCCTTTGACTGAGATATGGTGTGTGGGCGAGAGTGTCCCTCGCTACTTCCTTTGTAGTTTAAGGCCGACTTCTCTGCCACTTTCTTGTTTGCCTCTGCTAGTTGCTTTTTTAGCTTCCTTATTTTCCTGTTCTTTATAATCAACTTCTTGAACTGTGCAGCCCTCGCCGTAGCTTCCTCGGCGGGTTAATGCGCTGGCAGTACTTCGTTTGGGATAGCATCTTCGCCATCATCTTCGTCATTCTCCCCGTCTCCTTCTTGTATTTATTGTCGAGGTAGTACGTTACCCTCTGGGAACCCTTCCCCATCTGGGCCTAGATCCTCTACTTGCACTTCATCTTCGTTTATGCGCTCCCTGTGCTGACTGTGCTCGCTGCTACCTCGGGTGATAGTCCTTTTCTTGTTCAAAAGCTGGTGTTATGCCTCAAAGAGCCCGTGCCCTACCTCGAGGAACCCACTATTTGCTTCGGCATCTGATCAGATTTCGAAGTCATGCTGATTGTGACCTATAAAAGACAAAAAAAACCGTGATCTCCAAGGCGGCTATTGCAGTGTACTAGGTCTGACACGTATGTCTGTCTGTTGTAACATATTTTATCGTGCGGGATTTAGCATGGGTTATACTCGTTTTTGGGCCAAACCCTAACTATAAATCTACCTTCCCAATAGGGAGGTTGGCGAGCCGTCCTTTTCCGAGTAAGTCTTGTGTGAAGGTTGCAAAGTTTATTTCCAAATATTGATTGGGTATTAAAAAACCTTAAAAATAAACTTGGAACTTTTCATGATTGTTTCTTATGATTGAGAATGACTCTTTCGCTGGTTTTTATCGAAAGACATGTATTTTGAAGAAGTTTGATATGCTCTTGATTAGATCTCTGTGTTTCAAGGTTTGGAATCCTTAAAAAGACTTCGATCTTATCATGCTGATGATTTGCTCAAAACCCTTGAACATGCTAAAGCTTTGAAGATCTTTAGACGTCCAAGGTGATGGATCTTATAATGAAAAGTATGGTGAAAATACGCTTTTAAGAAAGATTTTTTAGAAACCCTAGAAAAAATTTCCCCAAAAATTTTGAAAACCCTAAATCACAGGCAAACCCTAAGTTGTTTTAATCAATCCATGTTTCTAGCGCCAAACTGTGTGAGTATAAAATCTGCATAGGTGCTTTATACTCGACAGCCAACAGATCTTAACTAAACCAAAGTTTATTTATATATCATGCATAGTACGAGGATCATAAGAACTATACCGAAGATAGTATAATAAACAGATAACAAAACATTACAGTACAATATGAATTATATTTCTGCTTAACTAGTACATGGATTTGATCCTAAGGAGTTTGAGGAGATACTAACCTAATCCCACTCTCACCATTTAGGTTACACCAAAATTCCAACCCCTACCATATTTCTCGAGCTCGCCTTATATAGGCCGAGTCTGAGTGGTTTACAGCTAATAAGACAGACTACTCAATCGTGGTGGTGTCAGAGCTTGTCGAGTAAGGCGGTTCCTTCGGCGAGTCCTCCGAAGATGTATTCGTGCTTTTACCCTTCGATGACCAGTGCGAGTCTTTCCTCGCCGAGTTCTGCCTCGGGGTCACTCTGTTGGTTAATCCCGAAGCAAGGCTGCGGTATCTCTTGGTGGGGCTTGGTCCTTCCGATCTTGACACGTGTCCCGAGGTTGTTTTACCCTCCACAAAAGGTGTCAAAACCTCATTTGTATCTAGTCTGTACTCATTATCATTTTAGTTGTAAACCACTATGTATCTCGCCTATAAAAGGCAAACTTATCTACTGAAGAAGGGTTGAGTGATTTATAATCCAATTTTCAAAGAGAGAGAGTTGGCTGAAATAAACCTTAGTTCCTCCTGTTCTTGGTAGTGGGATTGAGTGTACCAAAATCTTAGATTATAATCATAATCATTGCATAGTGTTTACCCGTGGATGTAAGCCTCAACATTGAGGAAGAACCAAGTAAAATCTCTATGTCTTATATATTATTTACATTCATTTCGTTAATCTTGTTAGCTCATGCTTATAGTTTGATACCATGCATCTCGTACATTAAATACTAGTGTGTTCTTCTCTGGTGTGTTGTGAGCTCTCAACCTGGATTTCTTCCAGTTACAGTGCCCGTAACACATTTAACAACGATTATATCTGTTTCTATTAGGTTACGAGTTCAGTATATGGGGAAACCCGTACCCAACCCAATTACCATTTCTTCTCCGCTCGCGTCTAACCCCACACAGGCCAGTTTTTTCTGGGTTACATTAATGAAAAAAAACTAAACACCAAAGTTGTTTGTTAGATAGTATGTTAATGAAATCGTTTCAATTTGATCAATTATCTCAATTTTTGCCTGATTTTCGTGAAGATGAACAAAAGTTGGTGAAAAAAACGTGACTGACAAAAGAACGAATTTATATCACATATAAGACTCCCTTTGGTCGTCCAATTAATAAAACTGTTTTAAGTAACGAGGATTTACGAATAGTTATTAGATCCTCATCATTTCAAGATCGAGCAATGGACTTGTGGTCTGGAACATTTCAGTAATTTTTGGAGTTAGCATCCGATGGTTCTTATGACTTTCAAGTTCTCTGCTTTAATCTTCATTTAAGTGGCCCAAAATTTATTGCACTACTTATTATGGAGCTGTCGTAGACTGGCTGTCGATAGTATCTCATGTACAGAGTAAATTATGAATGGAAAACAACAGAGAGACCACTAGGTTCAAACGTAAGTGACTTTTAGGAGGAGCTCTGTGAATCGGGTGAATTCTGATTCAACCCAAACACTACCGATTCACCATTAATCATCTGCATCAACATCATATTTCATCATCTTCATGTATCCAAACATACTAGGATCAATCATTTAACCATGGAAGGTCAGATCGAGGATTCTGATGAAGAGGCTGATGACTCGGACCCTGAACCTATACTTCATGCCTCTGTTTCTTTTGTTTCCATACTGAATCCACATCTTATTTTCCTCAACTTCCCTATCACCACCACCTCCACTTCTATCACGACCCTAAACACCGTCTTCTATCCAAAAATCTTCACTAATACCTATTACCATACACGTACGATTGCTTTTGCTCATCTACAACCTCAACTTATCAGCCTTAGCTGTTTTTGTCCTATCACAGCCATTCAACTTTCCTCAGGTACCCTGATTTTTATTCATACAATCGAGATTTTGAACAACCCTCTAAGGATTCATATTCAACCCTCATTTAATGAGTTCCTTGAGGTTTCCCCTTTAATGGAAATTATGCATTTCTACGACACTTTACCCCCTCTTCTCACCAATTTTAAACTAACCCCTATCTATTATTGGTGTATTACCCTGAACCTAATGAGTTTGGCGTTGTTGCGATCCATGCCGATTTATTTGCCATCATTCATCACCAAAACTTTTCTCATCGATCTGATTAACACATATGTCGGCTATTACTGGTGGTTTTTTCATCACGGGATCTCTGCATACTCAAAGATGTTCAATTGGACTCGAAGGATTTGGCTACAAGGTTGTTTTGGTGGATCATGGTGTTCGATCCCGAGTTAACTCATGTGTCTACAAACTCTGATATAGATTGGCCCACCATTGCCACATGTTCTCATATATGACATAAGACTAGTTCTAACCTACTCACACGTGTTGTTTTTGTTTGGTGTTCTATTTTGTTGACAGTTGTTTGTTGGCCCATGCCTATTTGGGATAAGGTTGTATGGTATTGGATCTGGATCTGTACATATGGGCTTTTCTATTATTAATCATCATCATGGGCCTCTTTTTGCTACATGGGAGCAATTTGTGGATCTTTGGATTTCGGGTTGTGTCGTACCTTCCTGGAGTTTTACTATGCTGAACCTTACAACTTTTCTCCAGCAGTTTCGGTTGTGGGGGTTTCTAGATTTAGGTTGTTTAATAGACTTTTGGTGTACTTTTTTTGACTACTTAGGTGTGTTTGCTTCTGTTTGTGGTTTGTTTCCGCTTCGTTCAAAGTGTCATGGATTACTTGTCGTGCTTACTGACTCTACAATGATGGTGGCAGATTTCAACAAGCTCTCAAGTGTTGTTTGTCTTTTGGTTACTATTAGTCCTTTGCTAGGCAAGGGAAAGCACAGACTAGTCGTGTGGGTCTATGATATGAATTCCTTATACCACTCTTCTAGATGGTCAGCTGGCTTTCTAGTGTTGGCACTTGCAATCGTTTTTATAGCATTACATCATTTGGTGGGTTCGGTGTTGGTCTCAAAGTCTTCTACAATTGATTTTATATGGGTCTACTCTCGACACCGGTAATGGTTCATAAGAGTGTTGTAATATCTTGGGTGACTTATGCTCCTCATGTCTTTTATATATGTGCCTGGGGTATTTATGTTATAACCACACTCTTTTGTTCTTAATTAAATGCGGACTTTCTCTTTAAAAAAAACTGTACAAAGTAGAATAGGCGTTAAATTCTAGCTTCGTGGTTTGGTAGAGTGAAACCAGAACTACTGCTCTAGAAATTGAGACAAACACATCCTTCCATCCTAGTTTTGTACCAACTCAGGGACCAAAGTGGCTATCACTCAAGGCTCAATATTAGCAACAACGTATAACCCATATTCCGATAGACTTTCACAGTATATCCTCGAGAATCAGGGTTGTAAAGTAAATTGATTAATCATTTAGAGGATGTAGTATTAAAACATTAGATCTGCTTGCAGAACCTCTCTAATGGGGTTTATGATTTTCTTCGTACATGGTTGCTAGCAATACATTAGATCTCTCAAGGGATTAATCTGTGTAAAGTTTTCAGCTCATCTAACGTTTCCTCTCCATCTCCTTAGAAACAGAATGAGTACAATTTAGATGCTTTGGATCCCATTATTCCTCCATTGGTTGGCACTTGGCAGGCCTTGGTAGAAACTCGGAATGGTAATTTAGCCAAAAATATTTAGTCCCACATGGACTATGAAGCGAAACTCTACTCAAGTGCCTTGCATTTAATGAGCACTTCACTTCACTCTATTCTTTACACAGCCGTGCGGTAATCACAAAGCGAATTATTCTTTCGCCTTTTACTAAAGAATACCGTGTGCTTGCCGTTTATAAACGGCATACGCCTATTTTTGGAGGGTTCCCTTTAACAAGGGAACCCAACAATGGTCAAAGCAAACTTCTTTTTTCACCAAACTTGGAGGGTTTCTTTTTTGTAAGGGGAACCCGTTTTCATACTTGTGCTACTTCTATTAGTCCCCTTCATACTTGTCTTTATTTAATATCACTCGCTACCTCACGATTTGATAGTTTCATCAACCACCTGTTTGATTAGTAATTAGATCCCAAAAAGCTTTTACTCACCTGAAAGTTCCATATTCTGTGGCTAAGGACCATTTCCCTTAGAGCAAGCACTATGGTTCCTATTAAATAGAGATATCCCTGAAAAATAGAGATAGCAACTACTATGGTGTAAAAAATTCCTATTCAATAGACATAGAGATGGGTTTCTCTATTGCATGCTACCAGTTGGTAGCAGGCAATAGGAATATAGATGCGAGGCGGAAACTCAGTTCCCGCAGTTTTTTTTTTACGGGAACTCGGTTTCTGCCAAAAACTCATGCGGGAACTGAGTTTCCGTCCCAGAAATATGACTGTTTGACCTTTTTTCCGTACACCCCCTCTACACCTCAACATCCAACCATCCATCTACCTAGTTTTTCTTGACCGTTAGATCCCCAACGACTCTTTTTTCAAAATTCAAAAAAAAATAGCCGTTGGGATCTCTTCTATATAAGAGAACTCTTCTTCTTTGACCAACTCATCCCAATCAATCTTGTTTCAATTTTCAAGTTTTTTTCATCACCAAATATCGATATGGTGACCAACTACACAAAGATAGAAAATCTGGCAATTACTTACTCTTTCATTCGTAGCCGAATGAATGGTATGGTGGATGAAGTGGAACCTTGGCAGGCGAAGTTTTGGATTCGTGCTTTTGATGTGTTCGTGAAAGTTACAAAGAATCCAAACAATAGAGATCTAAATGGAATTAGAAGTCAATGGAACTGCATTAGTAGAGACATGACCGAGTTTCGCCGAATTAAGAAAGCTATGCGCAAAAAAAAATATAAATGCATCACACGAAGAAATGGTCAATGTAGCTATGGCTCAATATCGTGAACTCAATAACCAGGAATTCATATTTGTTGAATGTTATGAAAGATTGAGGAGATACAAGGCGGCGTTATGAAATGTTAAGAGCAACGTAATGGAAGCTATTTGGCAAGATATTAGTAGAATTTTTTGTTTTTTCATCTTTGCAATATAGTTGTTATTTCATCTTTGCAATGTAGTTGTAATCGCAAGTTTATCTAGTCATGTACCAATCAAGTTAGCAAATAAAAAGTACTACTAGAGTTATAATTAAAAGTTTCAAGTTAGCAAATAAAAAGTACTACTAGAGTTATACGACAGATAAATAAGTTTTGCATTGATTAAACTAAACTAAAATCGGCGAGCATTCGGTTGTTGAGCAATCCAGTGAACGTTTCTGCTCCATCAGCCTCAGTTATGTCCCAATCAGCAGTAGTAGTACTATGTTGCCAAGTTTGTTGAATAAATTGCTCATGCCGATATTGAGATGAAGGAAATTGTTGGTAATCACGAGGGGACTGAGAAGTCGTAGGTGCATCTTGGGGTCGATAAAGTTCCCCAGGTGGAGTTTCCATAACAAAACTTCTGGTATTACTGCTAGTACTTGCACTCTCATAGAACGGATAATAAGCTTCCCCAGGACCAATGTAAGCTAGCTCCCGACGAACTGAACTAGAGCTAGAAGATGCATCCATTTGATGGTGGAGGTCCGTTGTATAGTCATACATATAACTGTTCAGTGCAGCATTCTTGTTGGCAAGATACTGGCTATACTTTGTTGGGATTATATCGGAATAATCACACCCAAGAACCGTTCTTTGGATCGACATGTAGAGCGAAGATAAACAAGATGCAAACACATAAGAAACAATAAGTAAAGCACACAAGATTTAACGTAGTTCGTCAATAGTACACAATGTATGTATATTGCTTACATCCACGGGAACGACGACGACTTCTTCATTGATAATATGGAAACACCAAATAGAGAATTACATACATAATGATTGATTGATGAATCAATCATCAACCTATGATCCAACATGGTGTTGATCATAAACCCTAAGATAACTCCCTTGAACGATACCTTCCATAATCACCAATAACGTCTTCACCCATATGAGATACTACTATCTCATATAATCATCCTCTAACCAATGTCTCTTCCAACACCAACGATGTCTCTTCCACCATCAACATACAAGATGATCTTTTCTTCACCAAACCATAACGGTGTGTCTCTCAACACCAATGGTGTATCTCTCAACACCTAGAGAATGGTCTCTCTCACGGAGCCATTACTTCTAGCTCTAGCTCTCGAGCTCTTCGCTTCTAGCTATTAGCACACAATCCATCACCATATAAGCCTCCTTATATAGTAGTCATATACTTGTCCTCCAAGTATCTTCCTAAACTAGGAAACCCATAGGCTTTCCTAATTCCAATAGGTTACAGAACTATCCGGAACCTTCCAGAAACCTCGACAACTCTAACAGTTCTCCACCTTGTCGATGTTTCAATAAACTCCACCTCGTATCATGCATTCATGCATGAGACGATTAACATGATATCACCTTCATCTTCTGAAATTGGTTGCACCCAAAGCTGCCTACGTATCCTCTTCACAAGGAATCAAACCAACAACGTAGTTCACATAATGTTCTGTAGAACCTCCACCAGAAAAGGTAATGATCAAAAACTGAACTTCACACTTCACGACTTAACAATCCAACCCATTAGCTGATTGTACTCCACCCCAGTGGAAAACTCCTTAAGTCGCTCAACAAAATTAACTACCACATTGTAGTCCCCAAATTTCTGTCTAAGTATCCCTTAACAGAACATAATATTCATCTAGGCAAGAACCCACTAATCTGAGCCGATCTCCGAACCATGGAAAAATCGCCTCCAAAACCCTGCGGACCTCAATAACGAGCAAACCAGATCAAGTGCCAACTTAATCCCCAAACGACCGAAGTCAAATAATTTCGTCCAAACTTCTGCCTAAATGTCTTCTTATCTTTACAAAACTTCTTCATTTCTTAAACTTCAAAACTCTAAACCAATTGTTACTTCAAACAATCGAACACTGACTTGCTCTCTCCCTTGAGCATATCCCCGAAACAAGTTAAGAGATAAGAATAAACCAAACATGTCAAGCTTCACAAATTAATCACTAACTTTGTTCCCAAATTACTATTTTGTGAACAAAACGAACCAGAAACTCCAAAAGTTGGCATATACCAAACTTCTTATATACCATTGTAGTGGTGATTGCTTCAAACCATACAATGACTTCAGAAGTCGGCATACACAAATTCCAAACTAAACCAGCAAACCAAACGGGCTAAGACAAACTGTCATCCTCTAAATCTCCAGGCAATAATGCAATTTCGACTTGACGCGTCTCTAAGTCAACTGCCAACATAAAACTAATAGGACTCAGATAGAAATGTGATTAACCACGGAGTAAAATAATCACACTTTCTGTCTTGTGCATCCTCTAGTCAACCTTGCCACAAACATGTACCAAATAACCTTGTAAACAAGATCTGGAAAACCATCCTTTACACAAATCATAAAAGACCCAAACACACCTTGTCGTCTTCTCAACCTTAGCCAACTATACGAGTTCCCAAGAAAATATCTAAGACGTCATTGTGCTCATCCATTGTCTTCTTAATCTTAGAGAAACAAACTAAGTTCCTAAGTAATTATCCAAGACAATAATGTTATCTTCTCACACCAATCTGAGAAGCAAAAGGATGATAAACTAAATGTTGCCGAATAGACTTCTCAACAGAAATCTCTGATTTCATCTTCTACCGCCTTAACTATTGAAACTACAATTTCAATAATGTAGTAGATGAAAGAAAGAACATATAATGCTCCACCCAGAACAAAACCTCTCACATCATCATCACTGCTATAACATAACTCTCTCCACCGAGAGTTCCAAACTGATCAAGCATTTAATACAACTTCTGGATCACAAAGAAGAACCACCTTCTTCAACTAAAACACCAAAATAATACCTCTTACAAGAAATATATTTGGCAACCAAAACTTGATCACACTCCAGAAGTACTTCACCAAATAGCACGTAGTAGATGATAAAAGATTCAAGATATAGCACACCGAAATTTCAGCCCCAAAACAATGTCCAAAAAAATATGAACAACATGCACTGTGCTTTCTCCAAATAGTATACGATAAAATCGCTAACTAACCCAAATAGTAGAATTGTACCTAAAATTATATAAAGTGCCCAAACGATACTTTGTTCCTCTCAAATGGGTCTTCACCTCCAAACACGGAACGTATCCAAAAAACCAACCTGTTTCACATAACGGTCTTGCACTTCAAACCACTTTGATGATTCCCCAAAGGTACACTAACTTAATTCTCCGCCAAATCATCGAAACAATAGTCACAATCTACCCTTGCTTCTCTCTTAGAAACAATAGAAACCTTAAACATCCGAATGATGTTACCAAACGTATCATATATATGAAGCATACGATACCAACACATGTGGCCACGTCGCTCTCCAAAAGGTACACGCCTTCTTTAAAGATACAACGCTCACAGAAACACAACAAGATAACCCTTTGCTCAATCACATGCCTAATGCATATACCAAACCTTGTTGACAAAATTCTTTCTTATTGAATAATAATATACCATAGCTCCATCACAACTAATATCTCCCTCATAGGAAGTCTCAAGAATACCACGCCTCATCAAATAATCATCACTCTTCAATTTACTTGTAGCCATACACAACAAATACTTCAAACAAAAGCAAACTCCTCAAAACTTGAACGTATTAAATCATGTTAATGATCAATACTTCCACAAACGAAACCTACTAAAAGATTTCATTACTTGCACCTAGTAACTTAAGGAAATAACCGAGTTCAACTTCCTCTTCACATATTCCGACTTCTCAAAGTCAAAAGACTAACAGCAACATGATTAATTGATGACAACCGATATCAAAGTTGTTCCCTTGATTTAGAACAACCATAAGAATTTGACACATCAAAAATGTTACCTTTACTTCAACCAACATACAAACCAAAGCTTGTATCTCAAACCACAAAGCTCATGCTTTCTTCAAAACGTGATTTGCAAAGCAAACACACCCAAACGAAGAACCAACTTGATCTTCCAAAATAGTCCACAAGAGCCTCACACGAACCGAAGTAAAGAACACAATCAACTAACCAAACAAACACTTGCCCGAAGCTATGCGGAATGCATAGGGTTATATGCTTCAAGAAGTATTCATCAAATTCTTCAATGTAGAGCACCAAAACGAATATGAATTACTTCAAGGTAATTCCATTCTTCCCAAACGCTTTAACTTGCTTCAACTCACAATTGATTACACTAAACCCGTCCAAAATTCCAGTCTCTGACGTAACAGTCAGTTCTCTCGAAAACTGGCAACAACTAGTAGAGAATTTGGCAACACTTCCTTCACAAAAGATGTTCGTCTATATCTCTACTATAACGTTCTAAAAGGGATTAGCAATCCGAGTTACGACCTAAGAGTTCTGACCTTCGGCGTGAACTATGTCAAAACTGAAAAACTGCAGGAAAACTCCTGAACTCAATTTCCCACACATATCGCGCCAACCAAACGAACTCTGATTCTGGATTTTTAAACTCCAATATAAAGGTGAGTCTTTCTATTTTCTAAATTGGGGTCAACCATCGAATTCCGCCTTGTAACGAAGTCTCTAGAGCCCCGGAAGCGAACAAGTGTCGAAACACTTTCTGACAGAAAAAATCCTTCTCAAATTCGAACTTAACATCAATCTATGCATCTTCAAATATTTGATAACTTCAAATCCTTCAACCTTGAATACTTGAAAACATCAAATCCTTCATAACCAAAAGTTTCCACTGCCCGTAGGAAACAAACAACTCCACTTCTAACTTCGATCCTCTCCACGCTCACCGCACCACTTGTTGGGATTATATCGGAATAATCACACCCAAGAACCGTTCTTTGGATCGACATGTAGAGCGAAGGTAAACAAGATGCAAACACATAAGAAACAATAAGTAAAGCACACAAGATTTAACGTGGTTCGTCAATAGTACACAATGTGTGTATATTGCTTACATCCACGGGAACGGCGACGACTTCTTCATTGATAATATGGAAACACCAAATAGAGAATTACATACATAATGATGATTGATGAATCAATCATCAACCTATGATCCAACATGGTGTTGATCATAAACCCTAAGATAACTCCCTTGAACGATACCTTCCATAATCACCAATAACGTCTTCACCCATATGAGATACTACTATCTCATACAACGAGATAATCATCCTCTAACCAATGTCTCTTCCAACACCAACGATGTCTCTTCCACCATCAACATACAAGATGATCTTTTCTTCACCAAACCATAACGGTGTGTCTCTCAACACCAATGGTGTATCTCTCAACACCTAGAGAATGGTCTCTCTCACGGAGCCATTACTTCTAGCTCTAGCTCTCGAGCTCTTGGCTCTCGAGCTCTTCGCTTCTAGCTATTAGCACACAATCCATCACCATATAAGCCTCCTTATATAGTAGTCATATACTTAACCTAAACTAGGAAACCCATAGGCTTTCCTAATTCCAATAGGTTACGGAACTATCCGGAACCTTCCAGAAACCTCGACAACTCTAACATACTTGCACCATTGTTCCTGTTTCATGATTTGTATTATAGCATTTTGATATGAATATAAACAAAATATCGCAATTCAAACATAAAGTACTATTTATATTTATACTTACCATTGTACCAATAGTCGGATCATATTGGTGTACCTCCTTCATGTATTCCTCGCCTAACATTCTCTTCGTTGATCTACCATCATTGCCACAAATGACAGCATAAGGCGGCTCCTCAATTGGAAACCGCGGATGGAGAGTTGAAATATACTCTGGAACATATGTCGATTGAGTAAGGCTCGGTTGATCGCGAATCGGAGGTTCCACACACGCAATATATTTGTTCCCAGCATGCACAACTGAGGGCAAATAAGGTCCAATAGAATGTATTCTCCCACCATTCAGTAAACTCATCTTCTGAGGCCTGACGGTAGTGCATCACATTGTGTCCAATACCAAGATACTTATCCATTTCTTGTATGGTACCATGCAATTTTGGCGGTGGATCAATGGGAATTGCTACTTTTCCCTGAGTCTGACGAAGACACCGTTCTCCTAGGTACAAGAAGCTTTCTCGGTCTATCGGATCATAAAACGAATAACGTTGTATGGATAACCTTCTAGCATTTGCAACATCGCCAACCCCATAGTAGATACTAGAATTCCACGGCATCCAGCTGACACTAATTTGATCTAGAGAATCCAATTGGTTCCGCGCCCATACCAATGAATAACCTCCGGTCTCTTTTTGATTACCTTTTCCCTTCTTAGCATGTTCCTTGTCACATATTTTGGCAGTAGGGAAGAAATTTGCATCGTCTTTATCTTCGTCCGTATTGGGCTTCAATATATGAATATACGCCCAAAACCAAGGCTACAAAAACACGAAGAAAAAAATATCAATGATAAGAAGCATTCCAAGTTTGTTGTTGTATAAACGGGAAAAGTTTACGTACCAATAGAATGTACCAGAAGCATTCTAATTCGCCTGACTTCCTGTGTGTGACCACATTATCCAATGAAGAATACAACCTTCCCATTATTGCTTGACCCCAATCATAAGTGTTTACCTTTCCAAATCAACCAATAATCTAAGCCAACTTAACAGAGTAACATCGTTCTTGTTTGGAAACAAGACATTGCCAATCACCCACATCAGAAATAATCGAGCAATGTGTTCCACTTCCCATTGATCCAAGGGGGTATTCTTCCATGTACTAATATATTTTTTGATCACACTCAACTTAATCCCAGACTTTTTTATTGACACTTGCCTAACATAGTCTCTAGTTTCATCATCATTAACCACATAGTATCCTTGTGGATTAACCGCCGGACCTGCTTGTTGTGCGTTAACTTCTTCTTCAACGGTGTTATCTTTATCTTTTTTAGATGGTGGTTTTACCCACGGAAGTAGACAATTTGTGTAGACATGGCCAAATTCTGCCCACTCCTCCCGGTTGAAATCGATCAAATCAATTAGTGTACCATTTCCAATAGCTATACATGTAAGCATAGTAAAGTCCCAAGGAGTGAACCCAATTTCAAATCTAGCAGCATGAAAGGTATGTGTGGTATGCCACCATCTCTCTGTAATGGCACTTGCCAATCTGCTATCAGCATTCCCTGGAAAATCTATTTCAAATAGCTTGCCAAATCCACAATTATCGACGATTCTCTTAACCTCTGGATGTCGACTTACAATTGTGTATAGTGCTCGAAGATTACTTGGGCTACCTCGAGTATTGATTTGACCTGCCTCCGCATTCGGAGGACTTTTTCTAACATGTGTATCAATATCCTTAGACGATACGACTCTAGTTGCATCTATGCTAGGGATCATTTTGAACTACAATTTCAATCCTACAATGCATAAAAATTCCATCAAATGCAATACAATCAACAATTGTTAATCAAATTACAATATATATTCATTCTCAATCCTACAATGCATGCATATAATCATCAAATTCAAGCCATTTCAAACCATTTCAACTTTTCAAGCAATTTCAACCTAAATCAATAACAATCACCAATCTTATATATGAAATTATGATATATGTATGTTAGAAGAACATCAAAGAGTTGTTTTGGTTGCAATTAATCATTCAAATATGTTCAAAATCATGATCAAACAAAAAAAAAACAATTTAAAACCCTAGAATGAAGAACTCACCTTTATCAAAATTTCTTGATGAAAATTGAAATTGATTGCTTCTATATAACCATCATTGATTAGTGAACGCACCCTTTTGATTTCGTGGGTTAATTTGACTCTAACTGATCAAATTAAAAAAAAATTTGGAAGAAGTAGAAGAGAAAACGAAGAAGAAGAGGAAAAGAAAAACTGAGAAATGAGGTTCAGGTCGCAGGGTTTTCTGTATAGAAACGCATTCTTTACGGAAACTGAGTTTCCGCCGGTCAAAAGTCAAGCTTTGACTGGGCGGAAACCGAGTTCCCGCAAGAAAAATTTTACGGAAACTGAGTTCCCGCACAGTGGACTCGGTTTCCGTCTGGAAATGGCTAAGACCACCGTGGTTGCCAATTTTCCTCATTTCTGCCATCCCTATATCTCTATAATATAGGGATGGCTTGTGGCACCATAGTGCTTGCTCTTACTGGATAGTTGGGAGACTAAACCATTTCCCTTTTTGTACCAAGAATTCTGCTGAAGTTGGGAGCCTAAACTATTGGCAACCCATCCAGCAATCACAGAGTTCCATATACACAATGTTGCATTTTCCACCACCACATTTTGCTTAACCTGAATGAATTTGTTGACAATGAGAAGTCATCTAGTTGTGTTTGGATGGAATTCAGTGAGCGATTGGCACCATCTAAATTTCCACATTTTGCATACATGTTTAATACGGGAGATCACCAAAAGGGTATCAAAACTCACATGGTTGATAAACTTGAGTATGAATCCAAAGCTGTCAAACTCGTGCAAATCCTG